>QGOI01005258.1:0-43939 GCA_003313885.1 Boletus sp. MG55
TCAGTCATTTCAGACACTATCAGTCACTGTCAGTTTAGTCAGAAAAATTGCCAAGTTCCTGATGACTGGAGGTGGATGAAATATGGTTCTTGAGCGAGGTGTCAAGCAACCGGATGAACATAGAGTCGGGGAGGAGGGTCTGGGCGGTGTTGTCGGGGGTGCCGGGTGGGGGAAGGTGGTCGGGGCGACGGGAGAGGGCATCTGGTCCCGAAAGGAGGGAACCTGGGGCATGAGACATGCTCAGATCGAAATCGGCTAGGTCGAGGAGCCAGTGGGCTTGCCGGCGATTCAAGGTCTGGGCTTTACGAAAGTAAAGGAGGTTCTTATGGTCGGTGAAGACCTGAACCAGGTATGAGGAATCCAGGATCCTTGGAGATAGTGTCTCCAGGTCTTGAGGGTGCGGATGACGGTGAGGAGTTCGCGGTCGTGGATGTCGTAGTTTCACTCGGCGGGAGTGAAGGAGCGCGAGGAATAAGAGCAAGGGCGCCATTGCCCGTTGCAATTGGTTTGGAGGAGGATGGCACTGGACGCATACTGCAAGGCATTGGTGGCGATGGCGAAGGGCTTGGATTGGTCGGGGAGTTGGAGGACGGGTTCTGAGGTGAACATTTCCTTGAGGGTGGAGAATGCGAGGTCGCAGGCGGGGGACCAAGACCAAGGGTTGGACTTCTTGGTGAGGTCGATGAGGGGACAGGCGATGGTCGAGTAGTCAGAGATGAATTGCCGGTAGAAGTTGGCAAAATCAAGGAACGAGTGGACATCTTTAACAGACGTAGGGGTGGGCCAGGAGGAGATCCCGTCGAGCTTAACGGGGTCCATGGCAATCTCGCCGGGGCAGATGATCATGCCGAGATAGTCTACTTCCTCAACGTCGAAAGTACACTTTTTGAGGCGGAGGTGGAGGTCGAGTTCTTCCATACATTGGAGGACATGGCGGGTTCATTCAGTGTGGAGTTCGGGGTCAGAGGAGAAGATGAGGAGGTCATCCATGTAAATGACGAGCCATCCTTCAGTGATCATATCCCGGAAGGAGTCGTTCATAAACCTTTGGAAGGTGGCGGGGGAGTTGGAGAGACTGAAGAACATGACCGCGGGTTCGAAGAGCCCTTTATGGGTGATCAAGGCGGCTTTCCACTGATCGCCGTCCTTGATGCGTACATTGTTATAGCCCCAGCGGACGTCGAACTTTGTGAATTGCTTGGCGCCTTGGAGCTTATCTATGAGGTCAGGGATCAAGGGTAGCGGGTAGGCATCCTTGATGGTCTCGGCATTGAGTCGCTGGTAATCTTGGCAGGGGCGGAGTTTACTGTCTTTCTTTTTGACAAAGAAGAAGGGGGAGGCCTGTGGGGAGTTCGAGGGGCGTATTTTCCCAGAGGAGAGGTTCTCCTCAAGGAAATCTTCGGTGGCTTTGTGTTCCTCGGGGGATAGAGGGTACACCTTTCCAACATGGGGTTGGAAGTTGGGCGAGAGGTTAATCTCATGATCATAGGGGCGGGACAGGGGTAAGCGTTTGCTGGCTTCGTCAGAGAAGACCTTTTTGGGTTTGGCCTTCTCTGCTGCTGCGGCTAGTTCCGTAGCGGTGGTTATCTTGGCGATGGTGGTGGCGGGGATAAATCAAGACCCACAGCGGATGATGCGGTTGATGACTCGATTGTCATTGGCACGGACGAGGTAGTCTTCTTCAGACTCGATGTCGAGGTATTCGAAGAGACGGGCGTCGTCAACAGCGTTAACGTTGACGTGTTTAGGTAACTTCCAGGAATCCGTGAAGGTCTTGAAGTGGGATTCGTGTCGGGTGGCGTCTGCTGTATGCTGCATGTAGAGTTCTTTCGACTGGTCGAGGGATTCAGAGATTGTGAGAGACTGACGATTCCAGTCGATGGAGGGGTTCGTGGTACGAAGCCAAGGGAGGCTGAGGATGATGTTTTCGTTTCCACAGGACATCACGTGGAACTTCACCTGTTGGGCCACTCCTTTGATACAAGTAAAGAGGGAGCAGGTGAAGCGGATAGCACCAGTCTTGTTGGTGGACTGGTCGATGTTTCAGACAGGGATGGGGTCGGGGAGGCGTTCCGTAGGGAGTTTGTGCTTTCGAACGAAAGCCCAATCGATGCAAGAGATATCCGCGCCACTGTCGATGAGCACACGGGTGTTGACAGTTTTCATGGTATGCGAGGGGACGATGAGTTGTAGGGGAATCTTCATAGATTTCGCAGAAAGCGATACAACTACAGGGGCACAAGTTACAGAGGAAGGAGGGGACCACGTTGACGAGGTTCTCCTATTCAAAAATCCTTTTCTATGGTCGAGAAGGCGACTCACTTCACCAAGTCTTCTTCTTCATCATCGTCATCCTCACATGCTACAAGCTTAGGGAGGTTGGCGGGGGTTCTGCGAACCTTCTTTGAAGGGGTGGTGAATTCCAGACAGTCTCGGGCAGAATGGCCCTTCTTCTGGCAGCGGAAGCACTTCCCTTCTTTGAAGCATTCTTCTCGTTCTTTCGGGGTGAGCTTGGCAAGTTTGATGACATCCATGTCCATGGCGTTAGGGTCCTTCTCTTCTCTCTTGGTGGAGGAAGAGTGGGAGGGGGAGTAAGGGTAGTAGGCGGCAGGTTTCTTGTAGCGACGGCTGATCTCAGCGGCGCGTTTCATCTGAGTGTCGAAGGTCATGGTTTTCTTATACCACTCTTCGACCATGGTGGGTACTGTGTCCATACTGTAAACTTTCTCCATGAGGGTGGGCGCGATGCCGGTGGAGAAGTAATTGATAAGGACATTGTCGTCAGTGATCTTGGAGATAGCAACGCGGTTTCTAAAGTCGGCAGTGTAGGTGGTGAGGGATGGAGAGAAGACACCATCCTTCTTCTCGATCATTCACTTGGTAGCGAGCCAGTTAATGGCAGACCCGATGGTGTCGGACTGCTTGAAGGTTTTATCGAATTCGGCGACAAAGTCGATCCAAGTTCCAAGGGCGAAGGTCCCTAAGGAGGAGGAGTACTTGGACTCCCTGAAAGTGTCGGCCCAGGTCTGGGCAGAGCCTTTGGTCATGTATGAGAGAGCATAGGCGATGCGCTTCTCTTCAGAGTCGTATACCTTGTTGTTGATAGCTAGGTAGAGTGCTACACTTCGTAGCCATGGTTGTGCCTTAACTGCAGAGCCGTCGAAGGCTTCTGGGGTGCCGAGATGAAGTTCTGTGGGTTTCTGTGGGGTGGACATGGGGGGTCTGGGGAAGGGAGGGAGCAGGGGAGGATTGGGAGGAAGTGGGGGTCGGGCGGGGTTGAGAGGTGGGTATGGGAAGGGGTTGGTTCGTTGAACCAGTGTGGGGGACGGGGGTGTGGGAACTCGGGTGAGAGTTGCCGTGGCAGAGAGGTCGTGAGAAAGTTCCCGAGCTAAGGTTCGAGTGGCTTCAGCTTTGGCTGGTGATGGCAGAAGGTCATCGGAGTTCAAGGATAACTCGGCTTCTTCCGTGGAAGAGAGTTCCGAGAGTTCGGCGGGAGGGATTCTCCATGCGGAGGTCAAGGGTGGTAACTGAGGGCGAGTGCTCCTCCTTGGGTTCGGAGGTGGTTGGGAAATGGTGACTACGCAATGGTTGCACGGGTTGGTATGCTAGAGTTTTGTTACGCTTGGCCTGGGTAAGGACGAGCATGCCTCTGATGGGCAGAGTTGAGTTTGCTATACGAAGAGGAACCTTCCTACGGATGGGGCTTGTCTACGGACCTTTGATGGGTGATGCTCACGAAGAGACCAGCGACCTGAGAAGGGACTAGGATCGAGGGTTCTTCCAGCTAGTGCTGGTAGGACTATACGTCTGGCCATGTATGAGACAGAGTCGTGGATGGGACAAGGGTGCTGACCGACTAGCGAGAGCTAGAAGGGAATCAAGGAGGTGACGCAGAGATTGGATTCCAGGTACTTAGATGGAAGTACAGAGGAACTCTAGCATAAGGATCTCTAGTGCTACGACTCGGATATAAGTATAGTAGGGTTTGCATGAGGGCAGGCTCATTAGCACTGCTTTAGGAATACATGAGTCAAGGTGAGTCAGAATGAGTCATGGAGGAAACAGTGACTAAGCGAGGTGGCAACCGGGCGGAAGTGAAGAGCAGACATAGAACTGGTTGACATGAGAACGGGGAAGGGTCACCGTAGACAAAGAGAAAAGGTAGTCCGAGAGCGTACAATCGTAACATCACCATGGTATCATAGTCCCATATCTGCATCACAACTTCCAATTCAGGGCTTTCTGGATCGATGGCCCAGCCATGGATGCCTACTTGTGCAAAGGGGTTGAATTCACTAGCATCGGGGGCAGGTGAGAAAGCGGTGATGCTGGTAAATTGCAGGTTGAATTCGAGGCTCTCTGGACAACCTGCGGCAACAATGGAAAGGACAAGCAGAGAGAGAGAATAGCACAAATGGATAGCTTGACAAACGGAGGGACAAGAGGCGACTAACTCATGGTGCTGGGGGTGATCAACAAACAGGTAAGAGCTGTCAATGTTCGAGTCAGGAGTGTTTGTCACTGAGAGACACTCACTGGTGAGCTGGGAGAGGGATTTGTAAGAGACGGCGGTGTGGTCAATGCAGAAGGATCACTAGTACCAGCGAGTCTACCAATGATAATGGCATGAATGATCCTTACGTAACGTCATTGCTCGCTCTTTGAACACTGCCAAAAGTTCCAAGCTCCATCATATTCTCCATCAAACATGTGTACTGCGATGTTTGTTACGATTTTCTCCCTTTCTACCTGATGCTCCTATTCCCCGCGGACCTTACCCTTGTTAGTTCTTCTTAGATCACCACTACTTGTGATCGCACAGATCCTACGCTCTCCCATAGCCTACCGGTATCCTCTCTCTCTACCCTTAGGACTATTACCGCTTATCCCTTGACCTCCTAGTGTCGTCTACCTAGTGTTGTCTACCTACTCCTATCCCTGATTACTTAGTCTACTAAGTCTTCGTCTACCTCTCGCTCTCTCCCTCTTTGCCTTAGTCTAGTTAGTAGTACTTCTCTTGTACTAGCATAACTATCCTCGCGCAATACAAGCGTATCATCTAGTCTCATCCCAGGAAGCTTCTGCTTCAAAACCTTCAAGTAAGAACCCCTCCAGGACACTCTCAGTCGTTGGTCTCTTCGTGAGTATCACCTGAAGAGACTCCTCCTTCGAACATAGAACCTTGGTATACGCTTTGCGTAACAAAAGATCAAGAATAACCTTCGTCCCACCTCCTTAGGTGTAGGACCCCCCTATTTTCACCATGAGTCACCACAGAAGCTATGGAGTAAACTCCGAAGATGAAGACAATCTAAGAGATGTCCATATTCCTGAAATCCCAGTCACCCCCACCCCGGCATCCTCGAGACCTCACTCCCATCGAAACCCCCAAGCAGGACCCAACCCAAGTACCACCCAGAGACAATACATATTCACCCCTACGAACCCCACGAACCCGGTATCCTCCACCCCCCTTGCCATCCCTACACCCAACCCACCCGCACCCAGTCAACCCTCGGCCCCCATGTCCTCCAAAGTCACCGAACTCAAAGCAGCCCTTCCTGCTGACTTCTCAGGAAAAACCACCGACGCCCCATGATGGATCAAGGCCATGAAGGCCTACTTCTCCATCAACTCTGCCCTGTATACCACCGACAACGACAAAGTCATGACCACCCTCAATAAAATGAGCGAAGGAAGAGGTGCCTCCTTCGCAGAGATGTGGTATGACAAGATGGCCGACACCACCATTGTGGCCAAGGACAAAGACTTCGACACCTTCACCAAAGACTTTGATTCCACGTTCTTCCCTTTCGACACCAAGGCCATCGCCAGGACTGAACTCACCAAACTGTTTCAGAAGTCTTTTCGTCTTCCTGACAGGACCTACGATGACGGCTTTCAACAATACATCACAGACTTCCAGAACCTGTCCAGTAAAGCAGGAATGGTAGATGACATCATCCTCATCGATATCTTCTCCCTCGGAATCGATGAAAAAATCTCCACCATGATCTTATCCATGTCCCCGATCCCCACATCCATCACCAAATGGATCGAACAAGTGAAAACCTTCCATGCCCAGAGAATGAGAATCCTCGCCCTTAAAAAAGGAATCTCCCAACCATTCTTCCATCGCTCCTCCCCTCGCCCCCAAAGAGACCCTAACGCCATGGACATGGATAGCGTCACCCTATCCAAGCTCACCCCCATCGAACGAGCCAAATGCATCCGAGAAGGGATGTGTTTCCACTGCAGAAAGAAGGGTCATAACGCTTCCGACCCACACTTCCACCCCACCTCCTGCTCCCCACCACCCCGACCCCCCAGATCCGCCAATCGCCCTCAGAACATCAGGACCTCTGAGACCAAACCAGAAGAAACCCCTCCTCGTTCTCCTTTCGAGGAATACATCCAATCCCTCACCACTAACGGAAAATCCGAGAAAGAAATCCTTTCTGTCCTCAAAGCCTGTTATGAAGATGCACCCTCTGAGGAACTAGCTGAAATCTCTACTCCCGGAGTACAGAAGGCCAAGGATTTTTGAAAAGGAAAGCCGCTTCAACGTCCTCTTCCCTCTCTATCGATCATGTACTTGTAGCACCCCGAAACAATAGAACTATGCGCATCCCCGTTTCACTACAAGGAAAGACTAAAATCGTCGAAACCACAGCCCTCATCGACTCCAGAGCAACAGGAAACTTCCTCGACCCCAGACTCTTAGCCAGAGATAACTTCAACCTAACGAAATGCCCCAAACCTATCGTCGCCTACAACGTTGATGGAACCACCAACCAGAAGGGATCCATACTCTGGAACGCCCACACCACTCTCTCTTCTGGAAGTCTACTCCAAGATCCAGTAGATCTGATGATCACTCGCCTCAGTCGACCTCAAATCATCCTAGGAATGCCCTGGCTTCAAAAATGGAACCCAAGGATCGACTGGAGGAACTTCACCATCGATATCAAACCCCCCCAATCCAAAAACTCTTACTATAACAAATGGTCCAGCTATGACGTCGATCAAGAGATCTCTGAACTTTTCACCCAACGATATCCTCATGGGGTCGACGAGTCTCTTTGTGAGCACCTCCCCCATGAAGAGAACATCAATAAGATCACTTTATCTACGGAAATCGCTCAAGCGGAGAAGCTGAAGGAAGTACCCATTCCTGAATTTTGCAAAGACTTTGCCGACGTCTTCTCTGAACAAACCCACAACAGACTTCCCCCCCATCGCCCCTTCGATCACACTATTGACCTCAAGGACTCCTTTGTCCCAAAAATTGCCAAAGTATACCCTTTAAATCCCGCCGAACGGATCGCTCTTCAAGCATTTGTCGATGAACACCTGAAAACTGGACGGATCATACCCTCTAAATCCCCCCAAGCAGCTCCCTTCTTCTTTGTTGCAAAAAAAGATGGATCCCTCCGACCATGCCAAGACTACAGACATCTCAACGCCCATACCATCCGCAACGCCTTCCCCCTTCCCCTCATCCCCGAACTCATTGATGACATGAAAGACGCTGACTATTTTACAAAGTTCGACATTCAATGGGGATACAATAATATTCGTATCAAGACCTCGGCCAATGGAAAGCGGCCTTCATCACCCCCCTCGGACTCTTCGAACCCACAGTCATGTTCTTTGGGTTTTGCAATGCCCCATCCACCTTCCAAGCATTCATGAACCACACCTTCGCCGACATGATTGCTGAATGATGGTTAAAGATCTACATGGATGACTTAGGGATCCACACTGCAGGAACTCTCGCCCTCCACCATGAACGAACTAGACACGTACTCCTTCGCCTCAGAGAACACGGACTTTCTCTAAAAATCTCCAAGTGCTCCTTCGACACCCCTACCATGGAATACCTCGGAATGATCGTAGGACAAGGGACTGTCCAAATGGACCCAGGAAAACTCTCCGCCATCGCCACCTGGAAACCACCAACCTCCGTGAAAGGGGTGCGCTCCTTCCTCGGATTCGCCAATTTCTACCGCAAATTCATCCCCAACTACTCTGACGTCGTCGCCCCTCTGACCTTCCTCACCCGAAAAGACCAACCTTGGGTCTGGTCCCCACTCCAACAACGCTCCTTCGACTCCCTTCGAACAATCTTCTCCTCCTCTCCTGTCCTCTCTCTCCCTGATGTTTCTCGCCCCTTTTTTGTCATGACCGATGCCTCCCTCCTCGCCATTGGCGCTATCCTCATGCAGAATGACACCAATGGTAACAAACATCCCTGCGCGTATTTCTCTAAAACCCTCGCCCCTGCCGAACGTAACTACGATATCTATGATCAAGAACTCCTTGCCGTCATTCTTGCCCTTACCGAATGGAAACACTATCTCCAAGGAACTAGTTACCCCATCTCTGTCATCACCGACCATAAGAACCTCTCTTACATTCGCGACCCCAGAAAACTCTCTCGCCGCCAAGCCCGCTGGGCCCTATTCCTACAGGACTTCGATATCTTATGGGTCGTCACTCCTGGATCTCAGATGGGACCAGCCAACGCACTTTCCAGGAAAGACCTCATTGATACTTCCCTGGATAACTCGGATGCATCCATCGTGCCCGACCCCATGATAATCAATGCCCTTGACATCACTCTTGCCTCTCATATAAAACGCTCCACCCCTTCTGATCCCTTCGTTCTCAAGGCCCTCGCCGCCCTTGACGATGGCTCCCCTCTATTTACCCGAGCCTCCCTCGCTGACTGGGCCTACGACAACGGGCACCTTTACTTCAAAAATCGCATGTATGTTCCACCCTCTGCCCGATCCCCCCTACTTCACAACATCCACTCTTCCCCATTAACTGGTCACATGGGCATCTTTCGCACCAAAGCCATCCTGGAACGCGACTTCTGGTGGCCTGGACTGTCCACCTTTGTCAAACACTTCATTGATGGGTGCGCTGTCTGTCAACAGAACAAGGTCAACACTCACCCCACTCGCCCTCCGCTCTCCCCGATCCCTTCCTCCTCACCCATCTCCTTCCGCCAGCTCTCCGTCGACCTCATCACTGACCTCCCACCCTTGGCCGGACATGACTCTATCCTGGTCATAGTAGACCATGGCCTTACAAAGGGGGTAATTCTCAACCCTTGTTCCAAAACAATCGACGCTGCTGGGGTTGCCCAACTATGTTTCGACCATGTCTTTAAACGTTTTGGCCTCTACAACTCTATCATCTCCGATAGAGGCCCTCAATTCGCCTTTGCCCTTGCCCTCGAACTAGCTCGCCTCCTCCAATACGATATTCGTCTATCCACCGCCTACCACCCCCAGACCGATGGCCAAACCGAAAGGACCAATCAGGAACTCGAAACCTATCTTCGTATCTTCTGCGCCAACAACCCTAATGCCTGGGCGCAATCCCTATCTGCCGCCGAATTCCATCATAACTCTGCCCCACACAGCTCCACAAAAAAATCCCCATTCTCCCTCCTCTATGGCTATGAACCACGCTCTTACCCTCCCCTCGGAAAGACCTTCCTTCCCACTCTCGAAGATCGACTATCGTCTCTGGAAACTTCCAGAAAAGAAGCCCTAGCAGCTCATGAATCCGCTCGCAAGATCATGACTCTTAGATCCAATCTCCGATTCACCCCCTGGAAGGTCGGAAACAAGGTGTGGTTAGAAGCTACTCATCTCCGTCTCAAATACCCCTCTAGGAAACTCGCACCCAAACGCCATGGACCTTTCAAGATTTCTCAGGTACTATCCCCCCTTACCTACAAACTCCGACTCCCACCCACATGGAAAATACACAACGTGTTCCATGCTTCCCTGCTATCTCCTTATCGCTCCACAGAAGCTTATGGACCCGCCTTCTCTCTCCCACCCCCTGACGTTATTGATAACGAAGAAGAATACGAGGTCGAAGCCATTCTCTCCCACAAAGGGACCTCCACTCGTAGATTGTACCTGACCTCCTGGAAAGGGTATCCCTTCTCTGAGAACACTTGGGAACCAGAATCCAATCTCCGTCACTCCGCTTCCATTCTATCATCTTATAAACGACGACACTCCCTCTAAACGAGATTATGTTTCCTGTTGACGGTCTCTTCGTGAGTATCTCCAGAAAAACACTATCCCTCTAGCAATGTCCTTCTTGTCGTCGACCTTCGCATCCTTCTTACCCTTGCTATCCTCCCAAGTGCGTTATCCAGACGCCGCCCAGGATGGGACGCCATGCCCATGCTCTACGAGGACCCCTGGGAACTTGAATCATCCTGCGTCAAAGCCGGCAACATTCCTCGTCATCTTCCCCTTCGACCTTGAATCCCCTCAGCGTCAAAGCTGACAATGTCCTAGAAACCCCGCTACCCCCTGCGATGACCCCCCTGAGACTCCCACCGTCAACACCCCCACCTCTCTTTGCGCAGACCCCCTCCTTTTCCTCCACCACCACCCACCACGTTCTTTTCCTCCTCGCCTTGCTTCCCCACCTGGTCCTGCCTCTTACCTCCCCAGGTCCATCTCTTCCTCCCTCTTTACCAAGGCATCCTAGCCACTCCTTGGACTCTCTAGTATCACGGAAAACCCTCCCTTGACGTTCCCGCCCCTTGGAACGGTCTCCATCAGCTTTCTTCTGAAACTCCTTCAACAGTGTTTCGGTTGTAGAACGGGGGTATTGTTACAATTTTCTCCCTTTCTACCTGATGCTCCTATTCCCCACGGACCTTACCCTTGTTAGTTCTTCTTAGATCACCGCTACTTGTGATCACACAGATCCTATGCTCTCCCATAGCCTACCGGTATCCTCTCTCTCTACCCTTAGGACTATTACCGCTTATCCCTTGACCTCCTAGTGTCGTCTACCTAGTGTCGTCTACCTACTCCTATCCCTGATTACTTAGTCTACTAAGTCTTCGTCTACCTCTCGCTCTCTCCCTCTTTGCCTTAGTCTAGTTAGTAGTACTTCTCTTGTACTAGCATAACTATCCTCGCGCAATACAAGCGTATCATCTAGTCTCATCCCAGGAAGCTTCTGCTTCAAAACCTTCGAGTAAGAACCCCTCCAGGACACTCTCAGTCATTGGTCTCTTCGTGAGTATCACCTGAAGAGACTCCTCCTTCGAACATAGAACCTTGGTATACGCTTCGCGTAACAATGTTCCATCCTGTGTACACCACATTCACATATGGTGCTCAAGCACAACCATCTTATTATTTCCCGCGATGACATTTTGGCACTCATCTTGTCTTCTGAGAATCTTCCTTCACACTGGCAGCACTTGCTTCATAAGTGACGGGAGACGACATTGAAGGTAGTGACAGGGCAGCCAAAGTCAAGCTACAATGAGTTGAGGGACTCACCCCTGACGACCTGTTCTGGAAGATTCTGGTGTACCTGTAGAATAACGTTGCAAGCCCGGTTCTGGGCTAGAAGTCTGCGCATACATCCTGCCGGCCTGATACAGATGGGGCGGGTACAAAGCTTCCCAATTTCGCTATATCCTCCCACATACCGACTCTTAGTGCTCTCACATCACCACCTCGGAAAGACTCAAATGAACTGGAGTGTGCAGCTGCAGGAATTGAGTCCAGACAATGGAATGTCCTTGCTCGAGCCACTCGACAGCCATTTCAGGACAACCAGCTTCAAGTGCAGCAGTGGCAGCATCTCGTGCTACATCGGCAGCTTCAAGGAGTACATGGTGGCGTTCTGTGAGTGGAAGGCCAAGCCAAGCCAACTGCAGAAGAATGTTGATGGAAGTGGAATATGCATCAAGGAGAGCCTGGGAGTCACCTTGGAGGTGTGCAGAAAAAATGCAGCCACGAGCAGCATGAAAGCAGATGAATGCAGGACCTGTGGAGGCACAACTGGCCATGGAAAAGTGCAAAGTGGCAGTAGAGAGATGACGAGGATCATGAGA
Organism: Boletus sp. MG55; assembly: GCA_003313885.1. Classification (NCBI taxonomy): domain Eukaryota; kingdom Fungi; phylum Basidiomycota; class Agaricomycetes; order Boletales; family Boletaceae; genus Boletus; species Boletus sp. MG55. The sequence continues at coordinate 11,900 of QGOI01005258.1, forward strand.
GTGCGCAAAATACTTCATGAATGCATTTCCAAGGTTCTGCAGGAGACCTGGCTTGTCAAGATGGCCATTGGGAGTGAGGCCAACTGCCTCCTCAATCGTCGAAATGGACTTGTCAATGTCCGTGAGGTCTCCGAGGCGCTCAAAGCGACTAAACAAGGAGCTCCTGAGGTTTGACAACTGACCTGGCTTGTCGAGATTGCCATTGGGAGTGAGGCCGACTGCCTCCTCATTCATCAAAATGGACTTATTGATGTCTGCAAGGTCACTGAGATGCTCAAACTGATGAGATAATGAGGTCCCAAGGTTGTTCAACAGAGCTTGCCTGTCAGGATTGCCATTGGGAGTGAGATGGACTGCCCCCTCAAGTATCGAAATAGACTTGTTGATGTCTGCAAGGTGACCGAGACATTGAAAGCAATGAAGCAATGAACTGCCGAGGTTGTTCAACTGACCTGGCTTGTTGGGATGGCCATTGGGAGTGAGGCTGACTGCCTCCTCATTCATCAAAATGGACTTGTCGATGTCCGCAAGGTCACCGAGACACTCAAAGTGATGAGATGATGAGTTCCTGAGGTTATCCAAGAAGGTTGGCTTGTCGGGATGGCTATTTGGAGTGAGACCGACTGCCTCTTGAAACATCAAAATGGATTTATCGATGTCCACCAGGTCATCGAGATGCTGAAAGCAATGAAGTAATGAGGTCCCGAGGTTGTTCAACTGACCTGGCTTGTCGGGATGGTGATTTGGAGTGAGACCGACTGCCTCCTCATTCATTGAAATGGACTTGTTGATGTCTGCGAGGTCACCGAGATGCTCAAAGTGACGAAATAATGACTTCCCAAGGTTGTTCAACTGACTTGGCTGGTTGGGATGGCCATTGGGAGTGAGACTGACTGCCTCCTCATTCATTGAAATGGACTTGTTGATGTCCGTGAGGTCACCGAGACACTGAAAGTGACGAAGTAATGAGGTCCCAAGGTCGTTCAACTGACTTGGCTGGCCAGGATGATCATTGGGAGTGAGATGGACTGCCTCCTCATTCATCGAGATGGACTTGTTGATGTCCGCGAGGTCACTGAGACACTCAAAGCGACTAAATAATGAGTTCCCCAGGTTGTTCAACTGAGCTGGCTTGTCGGGATGGTCATTGGGAGTGAGACGGACCGCCTCTTCTGTCATCGAAATGGACTTGTGAATGTCTGCGAGGTAACTGAGACACTCAAAGCGACTTAATAACGAGTTCCTGAGGTTGGACAACAGAGTTGGATAGTTGGGATGGTTGTTGGGAGTGAGACCAACTGCCTCCTCAAATATCGAAATGGATTTGTTGATGTCCACGAGGTGACTGAGACGCTCAAAGTGACAAGATAATGTGATACCAAGGTTGGACAACCAACCTGGCCTACTGGGACACATAATGTAGTCACATTTTCACGTATCACACGTCCAGCCCGGGTTGACAATTTCACTTTGTACTATGCAGTGGGCCCACGGCAGGCCAGGGTGAGGTGTGGAGGGAGATTGACAAGCAGGCCCGGGGATGCACAAACACAGTACCATGAGCGGGCAGATTTGAATATCACATAATTCAGCTTCTTAGATGCCATATAATGTACTTTAGCAAGCTTGGTAGAGATGGGTGGGCCCACCATATGAACATGGGTGAAAATCCTACCGACGAGTCGGCCCATCACAGGAGATCTGCCTAAAAACATGCTGGCCTATCAGATGGAATTTTAGAATGGTCCTACAGATGAGGAGGCCTTGGTGGGAGATCCTCATGCACACGAGCGGGTTCATCGCGGCCAACACGCCAACAGACATGCAGGCTTGTGATATGGAAGTGCGGAACACATCTATAAATGAGCAAGCCTGTCGTGGGTGATTCTGCTCCATATGCACAGGCCTCTCATATGGTATTGGTGAACTCTCCTATATATGAGCAGGCCTGTTGCGGGTGATCCTCCTGACGACATGTGGGCCCCTCATATAGTTTTTGGGAAACCTCCTATATAAGAGCAGGCTCGTCATGGTTGAACCCCATGTACACACGCAGGCCTGGTGTATAATAATGAGAAACCCTCCTATAAATGGGCAGTCGTCGTGTGTGACACCCCTGCAGACGTGCAGGCCTGTCATATGGAATCGGAGGGAACTCTGCTGTATACAAGAAGGCCCGTCACAGTTTACCGTGATATACATGCATGGAATTGGCATATGAAAATCGGAAACCCTCCTATCAGTGAGCAGGCTGGTCGCAGATCACTATACTGCAGACGCACGGGCCTCTCATTGGTATTTGGGAACTCTCCTATATACAAGCAGGCTCGTTGCTGTCGACCGCAATATACACGTGCGGGCTTGGCATATGAAAATTGGAAACACTCCTATAAAGAAGCAGGCCTGTCGCAGGTGACCCTCCTGAACACCCGCAGGCTCCTCAGATTGTATTGGTAAACCCTCCTGTATACGAGAAGGCCCATCATGGTTGACACTCCTATACACGCGAGGGCCTGGCATATTGAAATTAGCAACCCTCCAACCAATGAGCAGGCCCCTCAAATGGTATTGGCGAACTGTCGTGATTGACCATCATATACATGCGTGAGCCCACTATATGAAAATAGGACATCCTCCTATACTAAGCAAGCAGGCTGGTCACAGGTAACCCTCCTGCAATCGCGTGGGCCCCTCAGATGATATTGGTGAACACTCACATATACAAGCAGGCCCGTGGTGGATTACCTTCCTGCAGACACGCAGGCCCCACATTAGTATTTGGGAACACTGCTGTATATGAGAAGGCCTGTCAAAGTTGACACTCCTAGACATGTGCGGGCCTGGTGGATGAAAATCAGAAACCATCCAACAAATGAGCAGGCCCATTGTGGCTGATCTTCTGGTACACGCATGGGCCTCTCAGATGGCGTTTTGAAACCGCCCTATACATGGGTAGGCCCATCACAGTTGATCATCATATGCATGCACAGGCCCCTCATTGGTATTTGGGAACCCTCCTGTCTATGGAGAGGCCCATTGTTGTCACCACTCCTAGACATGTGTGGGCCTGGTCGATGAAAATCAGAAACCATCCAACAAATGAGCAGGCCCATTGTGGCTGATATTCTGGTACACGCGTGGGCCTCTCAGATGGTGTGGTGAAACCGTCCTATACATGGGTAGGCCTGTCACAGTTGAGCATCATATACACGCACGGGCCCCTCATTGGTATTTGTGAACCCTCATGTACACGGAAAGGCCTGTCATGGTTGACACTCCTAGACACGTGCAGGCCTGGTGTATAAACATTAGAAACCATCCAACTAATGAGCAGGCCCATTGCGGATGATCCTCTGGAACACACAGGGGGTCCTCTCAGATGGTATTGGGAAACTGCCCTCTATACCAGCAGGCCCATCGCGGATTACCATAATATACATGCATGGGCCTGGAAGATTAAAATAGGTGACTATCCAATAAATGAGCAGGCCCGTCAGGAGGAACCATCCTAAAAACTCGCGGGCCCCTCAGAAGATATTGATTAACTTTCCCGTATATGAGCAGACCTGCAGCGGGTGATCTTCCTGCAGATGCGCAGGCCTCTCATTGATACTTCGGAACCTGAGTCTTGTATATGAGGAGGCCCATTGCAGGTGACACTCCGATACACATGTGGGCCTAGCATATTAAGATCTGAAACCATCCAATCAACGAGCAGGCCCGTTGTAGGTGATCCTCTTGTACACAGGTGGGCCTCTCAGATGATGCTGGGAAGCCATCCTATATATGAGCAGGCCCATCGCATTTGACCGCTATATACACGTGCAGGCCTGGCAGATGAAAATCAAAAACCATCCAACAAACGAGCAGGCCCATTGTGGCTGATATTCTGGTACATGCGCAGGCCTCTCAGATGGTGTTGTGAAACCGTTCTATATATGGGTAGGCCTGTCGCGGTTGACCGTCATATACACGTGTGGGCCCCTCATTGGTATTTGGGAAACCTCCTGTATACGGAGAGGCCCGTCACTGCTGACACTCCTAGACACATGTGGGCCTGGCGTATAAACATTAGAGAACATCCAACCAACGAGCAGGCCCATTGTGGGTAATCCTCTTGCACATGCGTGGGCCTCTCAGATGGTATTGGGAAACCATCCTCTATATGGGCAGGCCTGTCGTGTTTTACTGCCATATACATGCGCAGGCCTGGCATATGAAAATAGCAAACCGCACCATAAGCGACCAGGCCCGTCACGAATAACAGTCCTTAAAAGGGGCAGGCCTGTCAAATGATATGGGTAAACCGTCCCATATATGAGTGGGCCCGTGGTGGGTGATCTTCCTACAGACACGTGGGCCTCCCATAGGTATTTTGGAACCCTCCTGTATACAAGGAGGCCCATCGCGGTTGACATTCCTATGCACATGCGGCCCAGCATATGAAAATCAGAAACAATCCAACCAACGAGCAGGCCCGTTGTGGGTAATCTTCTTGCACACGCATGGGCCTCTCAGATGGTATTGGGAAACCGTCCTCTATACAGGCAGGCCCGTCACGTTTTACCGCCATATAAATGTGCGGGCCTGGCATCTGAAATTAGCAAACCGCACTATAATTGACCAGGCCTGTCATGAATAACAGTTCTTAAAACATGTGGGCCCATGGCAGGTGATCTTCCTGCAGATGCGTGAGCCTCTCATAGGTATTTTGGAGCCCTACTGTATATGAGGAGGCCTGTCGTGGTTGACATTACTATGCACGTGCGGGCCTAGCATATTAAAATCAGAAATCATCCAACCAACGAGCAGGCTCATTGTTGGCGATCCTCTTGTACACATCAGGGCAACAGTGAGAGTTTGAGCAAGGTTTATCTAACTTTATAACTAGTACAATGCCTGTCTAACATCTCATTCTGACAGTACTTTAGCTAAATCCATGTATTGTCTGGAAGTGATGGTGGATTCACAGCACATAAGCCACATTGGTTTAGTTAGACAATATCTAACAGTTGTGAACCATGATTACCAATAGAGCTCAGTCTGTTAATCATTGTCGCACAGAGTCTTCCTGACCAGTTCTGACCACTGATATATCTGATGAGTCAGCTTGTGGTCGCTGGGGCACCATTGCTGCTTTTAGTCCCAGCATCAGATGATATCAGCCAGTGATAATTACTGTCTTTCAGGATGCAATTTGGAACATGACGGTGTCAGTTCATTCATTCTTGTCACTTCAAATCGGTAGCTAGGGCAAGGTCAGCTGGTTGAGCTGTTTGGGCCAGTCATGTCAATATGGTTGACATCACCACCTTTGTCATACAGTTCTCTGGTATCGAACAACATCATTCTGTGGTAGTTGTGGCAGGGTGGACTAGTTGGTACATCTGGCAACATCACAGCCTTCTGTTCATCCTTCCCACTTCTAATCATACAGATCACCACTGTCGGACATTGTTGGGTTGAGGTGGCTGTGGCGAAGCCTTCATCTTGTGGGTGCCTCTGGAAATGTCAACTCAGTCCGTGCTTTCTCATCATTTTTGACCACAAAGATCTCTGCAGCTCAACAACATCAGCCTGAAGACCTGAGGCCACAAGAATATAATACCTCGTCAGTCCCGGCCCTTCTGGTTGTTTCGGGTCATGCTGATTATCAGTGTCAAAATATGTCATTCCTACTAGAACTGCCATCGGATGGATCAGTTCTAGAAAGGATGCCATGCTGGTCCATTTATTAACATACATATATTCCAATTTGGGAGCAGCAAGGACTTAGACTCGGACTCGGAAGCACGGTAAATCGATATGAAAAAATGTAGTGATAGACTTGAATGGTCGGTAGTACTATGGAAGTCTATGCTTGCTGCCCGGAACTCCTCTGAGTCATCTCCTTCTGCGCGACCCTTTTCTCTTGGATTCTGGCCAATGCACTGTTCTTAGAAGGCAGGTGCTCCACTTCCGCGTAGGTGGGGAAGATTTGGCTGGAGTTCGTTTTCAGTAGTATATTGGTATTATATGGCTCGAAAACCTACCGATTCCACCAACTTAGAAGCTGTTCCATTTCGTCCTTCTCATCTACGTCATCCAGAAGTTTGAGTATGCTGTTGTAGAACCTCTCTGAATCCGTAACCAGATCAGTGTGTGAAAACACCTGTGCTGAGGTCAGTGAGAAGTGAACCTATTGCAGCAAAGTATAAGCAGTTGTTTCCACGAGAAAATGAGAAAACGAACCTGAGTCGCGATATAGGCAATAGATGCCTTTGTGACGTGACGCATGCCATGAATGCGAGCATTTCCGGATCTAGTAGCCTTGGGCTCCTGGTCAATGGAGCTCGGAGATGTGAAAATGTGTTTAAACGCCTAAAAGAGATTTCATGATTACAATGGAACATATCATTGGTTCAATACTCACTGAAACCAAGAGTCCGCTATGTAGTAGTCCATTCCACAGGTCTTCAGGGTCATATGTGTAGTTGGCATACAACAAGATAGGCCATTGATCACCTGCAACTTGAATCTGCCCATTACTTAATTTCAGTTTTGTCCTATGTGGTGAGATTGGTTCACTAGCATAAGCATGGGTGGTGCAACTTGGGGCTGGGACTTACTTGGAATTGGCCCAGTCAAGACCCACAGGGCAAAGAAGTGCACCTGTGCACTCGTGATTGAATCCACGCCCAGTTTTGATGTTTCGAGGAATGTGAGGATTCAGAGCTTGACCCTTTGGAGTAATCCAGTTGATGATCGCACTTTTCATACTCTTAGTGTCGTCCGCCCTGGAGCCACTGGCACCTTTCTGGATCTGTGTCGTGGTGTTGGTTGAAAGCCGGTCTGAGTGTGTAACAATCTTGACCACTCACCAATTCTGCGATCACAATCACTTCCTCCTCTGTGGATTCCATTAGCTGCCCTTCTAATCCTGGTATACTCTTGAGGAGCTCCCGGAAGACCAAGTATTCCCTGCGTTCCCTGATCACCCATGAGCTGGAATACACAAGGCACAACAAATATAGTTATATTACTCGGCGGTAAATGACTCCAAGTTCTGGTCTGCGTCGTCACCCATGATGACTATCCCATTTGTGAGCAAGGTCTGGACGTTGCAAAAGGCATGCACCATACGGCCAAAGTGCCGACCATGATGCACTAGAGGATCTTGAGCCATGCTATTTAAAGGGCAACATATTGAAGTTAAAGTGGTAGATTCTCATTATTTCGAGGAACATGACTGACACTTTCTTTCTTGGGCTGAGTTCCAGCGCATACCGATGTGCATGCTTTCGGCTAGAGACTGGCACAGCAGAACCGCTAGCATCATTGCTGATGTCCAACATAGCGGACAATAGGGAGCAACTGGAAAGATGAGTAGCAAAGGGGTCTTGTCTAAACAGGTGGTGTGACCTCAGGCATTATATACTGTGAGTGGATTCAGGTCAGGGGAGGGCTATGCAGCAGGTCAGTTCCAAATTCTGACTAGTAAGGAAATATTAGACATTGCGAAAACTGGCCGCAGACTGATTGGGATGCAAAACAATACTCAGTTATCCTACTTATGGCCAAATAGGCTAGCGGTGGACATGGTGAAGTAGACTCCCTTTCCGGGCCATCCTGGACCTGTTCCAAATGTTAGCAAACAGCAGGCTAATATGCAGATACGATGTTACTCAAAGAACTCATCATGCAGAAGTATGTGATCACACACTATGGGTTGTCAGCTGGAGCTGAGGCTCAACGGCGAAGCTCACCTGAATATTTACAGATTGCACAATGACTCGGATGCTAGACTCAGTGACAATAGTTATCAACGGTCTGACTTCACGAAGCTTGGAGGAAGGCAAGACGGATGGCGAAGGTGAGCCGAACCCTTGAGTACTTTAAGACATGGCTTTGATATGACCTATCACCATGGCAGAATTGACTATGGATCAACCAAGAAAGTGCAAATGGCAACCATCCCATCATCATGATAATTCCAGTGACTGCATGGAACGTACTTCCGAGTCAGAGGTACCACCTCACAAGAGAATGAAGACTGGCCTTGCGGAAATGGGGCCAGACCTGGATATCCAAGTCTTGGTGGATCTAGTTGCTACCATTGCATGGGATGTGTCCATCATGAAGTCGCAACTGGCTGACCTGTCCGGACATTGCGCAAATTGTGAAGATTTGAAGCGCAAAATCTGGGAGATGGAGCATGAGCAAGATGGATCCCAGTATCTGGGGCCGGGCTTTTGAAATGCATCTAGTACTAGTACTCAGTGCCGCATCATGGCAATATTGACTGGTATGTGGTAAATCATGTAGTGCTATGTCTACTAGGTATTGACGTCCATCCACGGTGGGGCCTCTCTGTACATTTCATCCAATGCCATCAGTTCCTCGGTGTTCTCTCCATCCGATTCTTCTACTTCAGAACACAAATTTTCGGTGGCTGACTCAGAGTCCCACTCCATGAGATCTTCATCGTTGGGTAAAGAAGGAAGCACTCGATCAGCATGCATGAGTTGGTTATGGAATTCAGAGTCAACATTGGTTGGATACGTCTCTTGAGTTTCGTCTGGTGTTCTGCTTGTGGACTCGGAAGCGTACATGTGACCCACACCAAGTCCCCAATGATATCTGAGGACCATGTCATGATCGACAAAGCTGGAAAGAAAGAACGTTATAATCATGAGACCGAACGTCGGCAGGGAATGCATACCGATTCACATAGTATAGCTTCCAGTCATTTGCATCCCGAGTGTAGTGTGACAGTGCAACACCATCGGGGTGCAACTTTCCTTTGTTGAACGCCAGGATGAGGTGGCAGCCTCGCAGCACATTTGCAGGATCGATAAATCCAAATGTATCTTCTCCCGTCATAGGCACAAATTGCAATGCATCAAGGGCCTGATGACGCCATCCAGATGGTGCATCAACGACTTGATACCAGCGTACCCACAGAAAGTCTAATCCCTGGGCTTGGTAGTCCACTGAGCCTGGGCCGATATAGATGGTGTTTGCGTGGTATATGCTGAGAATGCATGCGTAGCAGAAAGGATGCTGTGAAGTGCCTTGGTCATCTGCAGCCAAAAGCATAACATTATGGTGTTCTGTGTTTGGGTTGATGATGTCCTGGGCGCATCGAATATCATAAGTTGTATGGTTGATGCAGAGGATGTTGTGGTGGTAGAGACAGTCATTCTTGAACACGATTTGAGTCAGATTTCTGAAGTCCAGCTCCGATAGCTCGCTTGAGGTGGCTGTCACAGCTCCCAGGTCCCGTTCATGTACAGGACCGGGGGAAGTGGACAGTCCTAGATCAGCCTCCATAGAAGACTCCTGGGCATGTGCGGCCTTGATACATGGTAGTAAATGGGCTTTCAACTTCACAATGAAATCCTACGATGGTATTATTCGGTGACTCGGTGATCCAGTACCAAAACTTTACTGACCGTCATGGCAGGATCATATATTTCCTCTTGGACAAACTGAGAAAGATTCACTGGGAGGTTTTGCGTCTTGCCTATATGGTAGTGTTCTTTGAAGGTATTGGAGGCGAGCTCCCGATTTTGGGTGGTACTCTGGGCGGACTTGGCACGAATGCAACGAATACGAGCTTGTCGACACTCTATGCGAGCGAGCTGAGTGAAATAGTTCTTGCGACTGGTTCATATATATCGTCCTTTGCCAGTGCGATGCTCGAGCTCTCCCTACAGCTCAAGATTAGTGAGACAACCAATGTCACAGAGATATCGCACACACAGTCTGCGTGGAATAAGAATCTGTAGTTCCATACTCCCTGATCTGCGATGAATAGTCACCTAAAGCATGAATTTTGTACATTTGAAGATTGAGGAACTTCACTTGATGTCCGCTATGCGCAACAGTCTTAATGGAGTCTTGAGGGGTAGTTCGTCCTTGCTTTGAGCCTACACGTGCTGCACGGTGGTTACGAGCCTCAGTTTCATGAGGCAGTTCTGTCATGGCAGAAGCGGAGCATGTATCAGCCTGAAACGCATGCAGAGCTTGTCCTAGAGCCACTGTGACATGTTCCATAATGTCGAGCGTCTCATCCATGTGCATTCGCAGCTTCGCAAGCCCATGCCAGTGGGACAACAAGAAAAGAAGTTGTAAAATCCTTGTGTTGTGCGGCTCAGGAAGAAGACCTTCGAAGACGGGGATTGCACACTGGAGGATGCCATCAGATTGAGTCTTTGCATCAGCAAAATAAAATGACAACACACCTGTAGTAAGTCTTCAAAATCATGGGCAGCCATTTTTTTCATTTCGGATGAATTCCTTGCAAAATGCCGAATAGTATCATGCCCAAAAGTTGGAACCTGTCAATAACTGCTCTATGGTGAGTAAAAGATACCTACATATTATCCCTTCAGCGAGCTCACCGTGCGTCCAACTCATCCACCAAGCTCTTCTTGTGACAGTAGATAATACAAAGTAGATGAATGAAGATCGCCTTCCAGACCCCCAACTCAAATTCGTGCATAAGGTCCACTACAAGCATATGAAAGAGATCAAAACCTGTGTGTCCAAGCCTATCAGAAAAAGTATTCTAGGAGAGGTGTCAGCTTCATAATTGTTTTCGAACATAGAAACATACTATGGTGGGTACTAAAGATTCTGGCTTGAGGAGGTCTTCGACTTGCGAGTTGTCTACTGCATAGTTTCGTTCGTATATTAGTTTACGTGCACGGTTAACCAAGTCTTGTAGTTCTTTGGTATCTGTACGTAGTAAATGGATTCGCTGGAGGGTATCTCTTTCTGTACCAAAGAAGCCCAAATGCTCCTTTTTGATAAGACACTGCAGACATGGGCATAAGCCAAAGTTGTGTATCATTGCAATGAGGATCCTGACAAGCAATGAGTGATGGCCAATTGCAGTTGAAACATACTTACTTTTCAGGGTAGTCTGCCGAGTATGTGAATATGTGAGAATAGAAGCGCCTTTGAACCCCATCACAATAGGTTATGACAATACCATGCTCATAGGCCTCAAGGAACTCTTCGTCTAGAAGTATTTTCCATTGAGCATGGAATAGCTCTCGGTGACAATGGGTAAAAAAGGTACCACTGGGTGGTTTGCTCCCAGCATGTTTCGATGCAAAGTCCTTGAATTCATCTGGGAGCTAGTGCGTGTGAGTTGAACACTATAAATCGTATCCATTTCTGAGCACTCACAGATTGAAAGTATGCAATGTGCATGCAAGTGCACACAGAGGGTTGGCATCTACAGCACTTGGACTCGTTGCCAAAGTATACATATAGCAGCCATAGCTTTTGATTGCCAAATGATGTCAGATGAGTTGCATCAGATGAAAACATCAGCCCAACAACTACACGCTGAAGGTCGCACCCTGCCTCGCCTGGTAATCCTTGCAGTTCCTGGTGCGCTTTGATAAATGCTGGAGATGTATATAACTCACCATGAACACAAACTTCACGAGCCTTGTGTGGTGGTGCCAGAGGAGCTCATAAGGTTCATAATGAAAAAGTGGCACATGCGCGGGGTCTGTAACTTTCTCCTTGATAACGGACACCAAAGAATGATGATGCAGCTGAGTGGGAATGTGGATCTTGGGTCCAGGGTGTTGTGAGCGACTGTGGAATGGGACTGATATCGAGATGGGGGTGTGGCGCCATGAACCTTCCTCGTCTAACCATACTTCCATATCCAAGTTGTTGAAATCATTAGAGCCCAATTTTTGGTCGGCCATGCCCCAATTAGTGTCCTGAATGTCTTCAACCCAAAAGTCCTCGTCACCGATGATACCGATAAGCTCCTTGAAGCTTGCTTTGGACTTCTGGGTGCCACCGTTCCAATACCATTCACCTAAATGAAAAGAGCTTTCGTTGGGATATGGGAAGAAAGGGTCTTTGGACTGGTTTGCATCTGGGTTTGCATGGCCCGGGTTCTGGCTTTCGATAGGATTGTCGGGATCATGTAAATGAGGCTGCTTAGCATGATACTGATGGAAGACTCCAAATTTATTTTTCTGTGTGGTGAAAATCACCGAGAGAGTAGTGTAAGCAAATTGGAGACATGACTGCAGCAGTGATGAATTCTGGGATGGCGATGGGGGAAAAGCATTTGGAATGATTGTTTGCGATTGTTCCTGCACAGGAGGAAGTGGCTGGAGTGCTTCTGGGAGGAAATCCTTGAATCTCTTAGGCAGGCGATGATTCAGCCAACATCCCCTACGTTGAGCCAGAGACAAGTTATCGTCCGAGTCAGCACTGGCACCCAAGTTTGATGCTGATTGCATGGTGTAGGCTCAGGAGAAATGCCCAGAGAACTTGGGGTATCCTGAAAAGATCTGCAGTTCAGCTACAAAAAGTGTTTGATTTGTCTTACCTGTTCCACAAGATGAGACTCGGGCCCAGCAGGCCTCAACTCGGACACAATATTAAGTGGTCTATCCTCTGCTCGACCGCAAGCTCGTTTTTGCTGATACACCTCCTTTGCTTTGGCAAGTGCACCAGAAAGTCTCTTCTTTCCCCTCCTACATCCCTTCTCATGCCGAGTAAAGGGACCAAGATCTGTGAACTGTCGACCACAAACGCATATCTGGTGAAAGGAGCCTGAGTCAGGCATACTGAGGAGTCAGAGTCGGGACGACAACTTGAAGTGGTACTCCCACTCAGCTACTTAGTGTCAAAGTTTCCGGGTGATCAAGTTGGTTCAGCCTAACTTGGAAGAACTGGGCCGAACCCAAGTTGACCACTATGGCCAGCGACCTGGGGCAAGTTGCAAGCTTGCCTGGCATCAGTAGTAATAAGTCAGAACATGATATCACACTACTCAGTGATCGGTCCAATTTTGGCATACAACGACATGGTGGCCAAGTAATATAAAAACCAACATATACCAGCTATGACATAGATGTAAAAAGTACACAAACTGGGGAAAGAGAATCACAGTACAATTAAATAATACAGTGAGAGAAAATTTGCAAAAGGGATCGATGTCAAGAGAACACAGAAAGAAGTAGTCCAGACAGCCCGGTTACTGAATATCCAAAGGCTAGAAGATGTCTGGTAATGCTGGAGATCTCAGGATAAGGAGTTGGTTCAACGGTTGGGATGACTCACCATTCAGGAACCTAATTTCTCAACACTCTTGTAGGTGATGCTGGAGATAGACAACATGAGACTGCCTTTCGCACTACGAGTATCGCCAAGATTATAGATTATGTTGAGTGTCTTCTGAGCAGTCTCTTCTCCAAGTCCATCTACCACATCACGTTCTAACTCCTCGCAGTCAAGCTGAATATCAGCAAGCTGGGTCACAATGGTCTTCTTCTTGACTAGCGCCTGGCACCACAACTGGAGAAGGATTTCGTTTGTCATGGGCATTTTGGATGGCAATATCTGGAAATTGTATAACAGTCAATATTGAGTTTCCACACATACTCTGAATAAGTCTATGACATACTGGAGCACAGGCGCGTAGTATGCTACTTTCACGAGCTGCAACAAGTTCCTCTGCTGTGCATTTAGTTCAGCCATGAATGGCATCAGGAGAGGTCACACTCAGCCCCCTCTTTAATTTTGGGGTGCACAGACTGAGCGGTTGCGTGTACAGAGACATATCCTCTGGAAAAAATCCTGGAGGGGGAGGAGCCGGTGGTGATGTGATGATGAAGTGGTGGAGTGAGGACATAGCAGTTGACTTGGAATGAGAGCTGAGTTTCTGGCATGGATTGTTGGGTACTATGGCGCAGTACGGGTGATGGCAAACCTCACCTGACGGGCTTGAAACATTGCGTGGAAAGTAGGGACTTCAAGTTGCTCTTGCTACTAGTATATTACACTGGCAGGGCATTGCCTCCATATAACCTTATTACCAAAGTCAGATGCAGTCACTTTGTATGCTTCACCGAAAATAGCCGGTCGGAGTTATTGCCTACAATATACTGACTCGGAGTGGTGGTCCTGGCCACCCAAAGACTCGGAAGCAAATAGTCACAGATCTAGGACGCTAGTACAGTGGTGTTGATCGATTCCAGTGGTTGTTGTCACTGTGAAGGTGATGAGACGTCACCATTAGTAGGTCTGCATTTCTACTTCTCCATATTACATTTGCGTCAAGCAGCTGACACATATTTGCCTGAGATCGGCTGTGCAACGTCCACTGGGAACTCGAAAGAGGGTTCTTTAGTATGCTATCATGTGTGCAACGGTGAGTGATCTTCGATCAGGTGAGCAGCTTCAACAGGATGTAACCTTAAACTTACCCAAAACCGAACACAGCTGTTTTAGGTTTCACAGCAAAAGCAGACGGTCTATCTGATAAGTGACCCAAGTGAGTCCGAAAGCTATGCGTTTACGCAGATATCCAGTCCTGTTCTTGTCAACTCCCCTTTGAGCTGATACGAAAATTCATACAGCCTTCATCAAGGAGCACCCTCTTTTTTGCTTTGGCTACATATGGAAGGTACTAGCACCAAGACCCTTTCAATGATCATGTTGACACTGGACGGTTGATCTGATATCAGTGATCCAGGTGAGTCCGAAAGCTATGCATTTACGCCAACATTGAGTCTCATTCCCATCGACTCCCCTTTGAGTTGATACGAAAATTCATACTGCCTCGATTGAGAAATATGCATTTTTTTGTTTTGGCCGCATATAGAAGGTATGGGCACCAAGACGCCTTCAATGATCATATCACCACCTTTTATGGGTGAGGGGAAGAACTGAGTGTTGTGTCATATGGTTTCCCATGATGCTAATTTCTTTCCTGACACCTCATTGTACTCTGTTCAAGGCTAGGTTCCAGTTCTAACACCATTTGACTGCATGGAGCTGTTGAATGCACAGGCATAAGTATGTAAGAGTCACTAGTTTACAGCATTGAATCGCCGTCGATACAGATTGAACTATTGAAACTAAGGCGGCGGCTTGCGACGATATAAAAATGTGAGCTGTATTTGTGGAATTCCTGTCCCTCATGCTAGCAAAATGGCCAACGGTAACCTTTCTGAGCTCGTAGCGGATCTCAACAGTTTCCTGGAAGATATTTGGGAAAGTGAGTAGTGTTTGTCGTCCACGAAACTGTTTCCTTAAACAACAACGATCACAGACCACTTTGCAAATGCCCCCCTACCATACCCCCCTGCCACAGTAATCATCAATGGGCAAAATGTACTGATCAATGATCATGGTGGTAAGTCACTTTGCAACACTTCATCACACATTGGCATCACGCTAACGCTCCAGTTACTAACATCCAGGTACTCTATTTGATGTTCTCAGACAGAGAGCACCGTGTTGGCACCAGGTCGCAAGTGAGGTGTTTATCGCCATGTATTCGTGGCATGGAACCACCGACGCTCGACCACTGCTCCAATCCCTCGCTGTTACATTGATCAATCAAGCAATAGAGTCATTCACAGCTCTAAATGCTTCCTGGAGTGTTGAAAATGGTAAGTGATCATTGAATTCGCTTTGATGTTGATAATTACATCACACATAGTCTTCATTCCGATTGATGATCAATGGCATGCGACCTCTCTGGCTGACAAAGAATTCATGGATGTTCTCAAAAGAACAGTAAGTACATCAACCAACCACCTATACTCCACAAATTTACTAAAGCTTCATTCCTAGATTACCACGGCACAAAGTGTATTCTACAACCGCACATTGGAAGTGGTGCATTACCTCCTGCTTCCCTCCAATTCCATGCCACAACACCCAGGCATCATCCCTTGTGAGAGGCTCAGGACAGCGGAGCAATTGGATTACATCAGTAGCCTCGTTGCCTGGAACCCACATACTGGATACAACCTATGGCATGACTTTCGCCTAAATGAAAATGGCGTAATGGTGGTATGTGGCCAAGAAGTACATCCAAGAACGCCTGATAGCTAGTAGTTGCAGCTGTGCTGGTTTGACCGGCATTCCTTGAGGTACCTCATCAATACGGCCCACTTCGCTGTTGGGTCCCCAGGCTACCTGTACATCCAAGAGCTATATACAAACCTGAATACCAGAGACGAGAAATGGGGCCCGCTCACATCAGCTACGTTTCATTCAACAACGTGGATACTTGCTACGGTAAGTAATACAACCATCCATGGGCAGAAGGCTGATGATTTTCAAGATTCATGTCTGTTTATGGGTGGACATTCTGTCCAACCAATGATTCACTACTGATCGCTTCACTGTGAACCAATGTAATGCAATCCTCGAAAAGCAGGTCAGGATTGCAATTTTTTTCAAACAGATTCTATGCAAAAGGGTTCTGGGACTCGGTCCAGAACAGAGCAAGTTGGCATACATTGGACTGCACCGCTTCATGCACACAAATCCCTTTCTTCCCTTCTTGATCTGACCATTTCATAGCCTGTCGTAGTTGTACTTTGTAAATTGTGTTGTCTCTGATCATGCCACAATCTGTTTTTGCATCCGTTCTATTTCTTTCTCCATGTCAATGACCTTACTTGAAACCCGAAATATCACCCAGCTCAGCAAGGTTTATGCAATACATTGTGCCCTCCATTACCGTTTGAATCCAAAACTTGGTAATTCCATTTACAGCCTACATGCTATTAAGTGATACTAGTACATGATGTGCTGAGAGAGCCATTGTCATATCATCGTGTATGTACATCGGCATCCATTGCCTATTGTTGTGTTGTCACGCGCTGTGATGGTGCTCGTCATGGTGTTGCACGGTGTTGCATTATGTCGGACAAAGTGGTGAGGGTGGGGTGAACTTCAACAGGTGGCCGGTGGTGACACAACAAACCGTTGTGTTGTCACGAACCATGCAAACAAGAGCATGGGTGTCAGTGTGTTGTGGTCCGCTTCGCTCAGTTTCGTCATGTGGCATGACGTTGCTGTCATTGAGGTGCAGGATCATCTGTAGGCACGCATCAGAGGTCAGAATAGATTACCGATGCAGAACAACTAATGTTTCGAAAAGGCCACAGTGAGTTTGCGATGGATGCCGAGGGTGAGAAAACGAGAAGAGATCTGCGGGTAAATGAAGAGTTGAGGAATGGGAAAGGGAAAGGGAAAGGAAGCATGTGCGTACTGTGTATTAGTAGAACCTGAGAACAGCCGGCACAGACGAGCATGACCAAACATGATGTGAGTTCAGGCTGGTGTTTGACAGTTTGTATGCATTGTCGTCATACAGTAGCGGGTGGCGGCGAATGATTCAGAGGGCATGGACATGAGTGTGTTGTGAGTCTGTTGCCCATCGTTGTCATTGTCATGGTGTGGCATGGCGGCACGGCGTCATGTCGCGTCAGCGAGGGCAGGGGCGAATGGTGGCAACGCAGTGACGTTGCTGTCAGGGCTGTGGCAAGGGGGTCAGACTGTGGTAAAATTTTCTCCGAATGGTCAGCTCATTGCCACTGCCACGTGACAGAGTCGCTTCAAGTTCCCACTCCGGGTCAGCTTGTTCTCCAACCACTGATCCCTTGCCTGGACGAGCAATAGCAAGTAACTCTTTGCCTTGTCTTGCAGCAGTGAAGTCAACTGTCTTGACGTGTCTACTGGGAAGCCACTCTCGAAGTGGCCCATTCATGGTGGCAATAAACCTACGTGCATCGCCCTTACAAGCAATGACAGATTCATTGCAGTATCCGATGATAATTCCTCCATTCTTTTTGGGCTATCATGACGCACAACCAAATCGCGCCTGCCATTGAGCATAAGGCCACCATCGAGTCCATGGCCGTCTCAGTAAACCATGACATCGTGATCAGTGGAGGTGCGACCGTGACAATTACCGTTCAAAGCCTCCATGACATCCTTCCTTCCCCCTATGTCAACAATGTAGGTATACTTGCAGCAAAAGTCATGGGATATGGTCGACTAATCACAAACTGCTTTCTTCGCCGGTGAACAGCAAGTCTCGTGCTCGAGCAGGAAAGAAGTTTGTATTGAGGAGAGTTCAAGTGCGATCATTTTTGCCTTGTTACGCGCTTCATTGACATCCTCATCCACTAGACAACAAAATCGCATATCTCAGGAAATCCGTTGAAGAGAATGGTTCCGAACTTGTTACGTCCCAGCAAACAGCTGAAGAGGAAAAGGAAAGCCTTAATGAAACCATCAACTCATTTTGTGCCGATCTTCATGCACTGGTCGGGCACTTGAGTGCGTCCAGCGAGACCCTGACTTGCACCTTATTGATGTCCATGTCCATTAGACAGCGAAATTGCACACCCGGAGAAAACCGTTCAAGACATATGTCATGAACTCGCCATGACTCAGCGCACCACCAGCCAGAAGGAGGATAATTGCAATGAAATAGACGAGTCTCTTGAAAAAATGGTTGAGCAGCTCCATAAACAACTCGCCGAATCTGAACAGAAGGCTGATCAGAGGAGAGAGGAGAGAAATAGCCTCACTCAGATCCTTCATGCCCACAAGCAGAAACATCATTGTGAAGTCCTATATATATGCCACAGGTCACACATTTGATGCTGTGTTGTCTCTTATCGAGATCATGAATACCATGAGCAAGGAAGTGAGAGCTAACAAGTTACTCGTGGACTGGCTCACAGGTGAGTTCCTGTGTCGTGTGTTGAAAGGCAGAAATCAATTTCTACCATCAGAATTCACGAACCGATGTGTATCAACACTGGAAAAGTTGGTGACGATGAATTGGACATCGCAAAACATGACGAAGCACTTGCAGCTTACTCTGCTGCTCTATTGATTGGACCATCTGCCCCGAAGATTGTACTGATCAAATGGGCTAGCGTGATGATGATTCGTGGCTCAGTGAACAATACTTTGCGCCCTGCAATCAAGGTATACTTCACATGATACTCTGGATATTGACACTGAGTTGCATTGCGATTTAGTTCAAGCTTCCAAGATTCATGGTCTACTGTGCGATATGCAATGTCCTCGAATGGGATGGTTGGATTACAGAAGTGATCACATGTTTCGGACAAATGCAGAGTGAGCTAGTAGAGGACATGAGCATCCACGATGAGCAAGCACAGTGGGAACTCAGTGAGTGGTTGCATGCATAATGCGATGAAAGTTCACCTGAGTGTCCCTCACAGGTTTTCAGAAGCGATGCACAGAGAAGCTGGAGAGCGTCGTTGACATCACAATGGACTCTCATAACTATGGTGAAGCTGCTGAACATTTGTCGACCAGCTGTCACTCAATGGTGTGGACCAGCTGGATGTCCTTATCAAGCAGAGCAAGCACTGACGGACTTGTGGGGGGACACGCTGAATGATGCCGACGAGGTATAATAATTGGCGTGAACTGACAGTGTGTACCACATACTAGTAGCGCCATGTAGCAAAAATACCCAGTTCAGAGTAGTGCCCAAGATAGACTGATAAAAAATTTGGCATAATTACTGACAATGTGCTATCTACCTACTTCAAAACTGTATTGAAATGGTAAGAGCTCTGATGCCCTTGATTCTTGAAAGACAGTCCTATAGAGCTTTATCAGGGTGACAACCATTTGCCAATATTTTATCTGCACATGCCAAGATGATGCTATGATGACAGAGATTCACAACCCAGATATACTGCTGATAAGGTTTGAACTTTCCACCCCATGTCTCCCAGCACATATAGGAGGTTGTTGATCAAGTATCATCTCACTACTTATAGAGCACTTGGTGATCAACACATGGCCTTTTTGTTGCATTCTTACCAGATTGCCAGCTTGTTTTTGTGTTGTTGGCAACCCCATTTCATTCTATCTAATTGTCTGTCTGATGATAGCATGTTTGTGAGTATTTACAATTTTCACCTGACTATATCAACACTTTCCCGATTTCCTGATGCACGTGTAGGCCTCTCAGATGCCATTGGACAACTGTCCTGGATGCAGACTATAAGACCCATTGCGGTTGACCATCATATACACGCGCAGGCCAGGTATATGACAAACAGACATCCCTTCGATAAATCAGCAGGCGCATCGTGGGTGACCCTCTTGCCAACTCATGGGTTCCTCAGATGGTAAGTATTGGCGAACTGTCCTGTATATATATGGCAAAGTCGCGGGTGATGCTCCTGATACTTGCAGGCCTGTCATATAGGATTGGGGAACTCTGGTATAGCTGAGGAGGCCCATTGCGGTTTATTCATATGCATGCACGGACTTCATGTATGCATGTGGTGACTTAATGTGACCCTGCAGGTCCAATTGATGAAACAGTGGGATCTGCTATAGAGTCTTGTTGCACTCCACGCCCCAATACCCACGTGGGCCTTGGGTATGCAATGTGGAAATCGCCTGACATATGAGTCAGCCTGTCTCAGATGACCCTCAGACACCCACCTGGGAGTTGTATATTAAATCAGGGAACCCTGTTGTGCACGCAGAGCCAGTAGGCTCTTCGTGGTTCACCCGCCTGTTCCTGTGCGGGCCTGTCATATGGAACTGGGGAACCCTCCAATCAACGAGCAGGTCCACCACTTTCACCTTTCTAGATCCTTGATATCAATTTTATGGAGGGTGTCTATCGGCCGCTTAGGGCAAGCATCTATATTAGGCATGACGCCTCACTGGGTTGTAAAGCCTGAGATATTTTCTCGCCAGCTATGCACACACAAGGAAATCCGCAGGAACATCATGCTTACAAACCATTTTAGGAACCCCTCGATTACAAGAAGAGACATTCCTTGCGTTTTATATGTAGCATAATTGTGCGGTGCCAATATGCCTTAATGAAATGCAGGATTCCAAATGCGGGATGACACTGAGTTCCAAGAGGGAAGGGCTGGAATGCCTTATTTAGTCTAGACATCTGCAATATATAAAGATTGAGATAAGGCTTATCAGCTTGGCCCATCCACTGTCCTATTCCCACTTTCCAGATAATGCAATTGCAAGAACCATCAAATGATATTCTAAGAGGTTCACCACTCAACCTCACAAATCTAATTGCGGAATATATGCATGCCAGATTCTTTGAAAAGATCCGGGCTCATACCTTCACCACGGAGGGGGAAATTCCATTGGACAGCATTGTGGGATCTCTGACAAGGAGTCTTCCAGATGGGAATATACCTGTGTGGGTTGTTTGTGATGTGGACCGCGTGGTGGAGATACTAGTGCAGGCTAATCTAAATCACAGTGCATCATTCCTAGATCAAAAAAGAAATGTTGCTGAAGGATATGTCAGTTACCGTACCTCAATTTGATTGTATGTGGGAGGCTGGGAGGGTGCTCCAAAATCCTGAAGAGGAAGTGCAATGCGGTGCAGAGGACGGACTGCCCATCACAGAAGAGGACTATGTTGAACTGAGATTGCCCACAATGCTGAGGGATGAGCAGGGATATATATTGATTTGGTATGTGCCAGACGCGTTGAGTGAGGCCAAGCAGGTCAGTATAGACATTTCGACAATCATGGAGCATGCTGTCAGTATTGACCATTGTTTAAGCAAAACGTGTGGGAATCATGCCAGCTACTGAAAGGAGTTCTGCAGCAGAGTCTGACTCCAGACAAGCAGACTGGGAAGCAATGGCGGACCAACGAATCATTATTCTGGAGTGGGGCGGATCTCAGAGGAACAGTAGATATTTCCCCAGCATGGTTTCCACAAGGCCATAATGTGGGTTCAATCAAATTCATATTTGCACGGAATGTCACTTCTTTACAGGTTCGCACTTCAAAACTTCAAATATCGAAACACTTAAAGCTTACAGGGCAGGAACATAATCCAGCCAGGGAATGGCTGACCGCCATGACAGAGATGAACACAATAGCGTCAGCTGCAATGAGCATCATGCATCCAGAAATGTATATGCTAGGTCGGTGGGCAATGAAGCATATATGGGAGGCAGCACAGGCGGATGATAATTTAGATATGCTAACAGTGCTTCAACGGTGGCCGTCCACATACAACAGCCTCTCGGTGATGGTTAACAGATGCAGCCCATACCACACAGATCGGAATGGACAAGCTCAATTTTTCGACCAATTGCTCACGGTTGGTCACTACTAGGATGCCCACCTATATTTTCCAAGGTTGTGGATGAAGCTGTTCTATCCTCCAGGGACCATGGTTTCATTTTTGGGGTGGCTGTTCCTTCACAGGGTGCCAGAGGTGGACAAAGATAGAGCATGCATTTCCTGGTACATATGCGACAATGTCCACGAAGCACTGCATGTCCTGCGCTGTAATTATGCCCATACTTTCCATATTGATGATACATCGGATGTGAATTAGGCTATTCAAAAGGAGATCCGCACTCTCCATGTGTGCCGCCAGGCTTGTCCCATGCTGTAATAAAGTGTGAATGGCTTGGTAGACACGTCACAATATGTATGAAATTGCTAGATTGATTATGATAAGGCTTGGAAAATCGCACATTGCCAATTAACTACTCTTCATCCATGGGACTGGTGTCCTTGCCAACTAGCCCGCGGAGCTCTGCTCTCCACACCCAACAATGCATGATTCTCTCGTCCAGATCATGAAGTTCCTTCATGTCTTCATCAAGCCTTTTTAAGACCTGCTCCTTATCTTCATCCAATTCGGCATGGCATCTTTCATCCAGAGGGGATACATCATCAGACCAGAGGTTCTGTGGTCTTTTCAGATACCGCATGTATAACCATGGATTCACACTTGCCTGGAAATACATCCGTGCCCATTTTCTCAGCTTCACACAGTCAGTCTTGTTGAGTTCTTGATCCAGACCTGTTGGTTCTGAGATCCACCATGTGCCTTCGAAGTTGTCTTTCAGTGAAACATCCCAGCCTTTCAGGAATGTTGGAAGGTAGGAGGACATTGTCATGGTGTTGGGGTCCAGCTCCAGCAAGCGGTTCTGCAAGTCCATGTGCTTTGGAGACATGAAGCAGTCAATATGGGCTCCTTGTGAGGCGGGCACGGGTAGCGGAGTAGTCACCCGCGTTGCATAGATGGATTGGCAATGATCCACCCAAGCCTTTGGTGTTGAGGGAGGCAGATCAGCAGATAATAACGGTGTGATATAATGTACACTCACACACTCCATCTTAATCCATTGAGACCATTTCTTTGGCCATTCTGATGGATGCAAAGAGATGAGATGGTGGTCTGCTGCTGATACCCAGTATAGAACACGAGCTGTTGGAGCACACTTTGTCTAAGTTCATGGGCGGCAATGATGGCATTGTCGAAGGGCATGGTGATATTGGATGGGCAGGGAATGTGGATGGGTAGGGAACAACTAACAGTGCGCTGTGGGTGCTTCAGGTCTATCCGGGACACTGGACAATGCAGCATATGATATATTTGGAACACAATGGCATCTGAATTCTAATATGAACATAACAGATCCAAAAGGGTTTACAATGTAGGTTTGTAATGCTGCTTATTCATCATCTATGCCAACTCCATCCCATTCCGCTTGACACTCAAACCTCAGCATTGCATAGATGGCAGATTGCCGCGCGGCATAGCAGGCGTGCCCGACACATCCTTCTGCCACGTGCTCCCCATGCAAGTGATCCCATTCGGTCATTTGTATCTCAAAGAAGCTCATGGTCCACATGAACTCTGATGTTAACAGTTCAACCTCTTCATCCCATCTGTCCTGCGTGGCCTTTGCCCGCAGCCAATTGACCCAATAAACTGAGATCATATGTGAGTGTCTGACACATCAAGGAGAAAGGCAGAACACACATTCACACATCCAGTCATTAGCCTCTCTGTTGCGCGGAATGTCCATAGTCCAGATCCAGGAGAGATTCGCATTCCAATGACCGCTGCCATCAGGATCAGAAACCACGGTAGTAACTGTGAGGTCTGCATTGGTCAGCGGCTGATACCTACAAAGGAGCATCTGATCTGCTCCCATAGATATCATGGCATTTCAACATTTTCAATATATGGATGCATGCTGTTGTAGCATTGAGTCAACCAGGTTTACCTTACCCCATGCGTGGGTCTTTGTAGCATGACTTCTTGCATGGCGGACATCAGAGCGGAAAAGGATGGATTTGTCTGCCAATGCAAGTCAGATGCTGTGCAATGCATCGTTGGCCTGGCCCACACATAGCTTCAATTCCTGCTCCACCAAGTGGGTAATTCCTAGTGCTTCATAGGTTTTCTCCCCCAACATTGACAGTAGAGGTAATGTTGGACATTTGTGGAAGTGAACGTGAATATTTTTCCCGTGAACTTCATCAATATCACTGTCTTCATTCTCATCCATCTCGTCCAATTCTGCTTCATCAGCTTGAGCATGATCAAAAGCTTCTCCAAGGTAGGCGGATGATTCTGAGATATGGTGGGTGACATCAGATGATAGGTAGTCCGCGTGGCCTGTGATCACTAGACATTGCACTTCTGATGCTCTAGATCCCAATGATTTGATGTCCCTCAGTAATATAGTCACGGATTCTTCGATCTGCAGACCACGCGCAAGCCATGTCACACTCCCGCTCAGAGTCCCAGACCATGTTTTTTGATTGGCTAGCAGCTCCAACTCCATGGTATGAACTGTAGGCGCTGGGACATAAATTAAAGTTCATCACACAGCGGGATTATATTATGTGCAAACTCACCCGTGTTGAGCATCATCTGAAACACATCCATTGTGGCGGGATCGCAGATCTGTGATTGAAGTGCATGACGCTCTTGACTCACCCACCTTTCACGATCATCTTGGGATATTTCCTTGTCCAGTCTCTCAAATGCACTGCATGCCAAAATTAAAGAGCACCTAGCAGCCCTCAGCTTGGATGCTAAAAACTGGGCTATTTAAGTTATCCATGATGCCGTCAGATGCGACTGAGTATTAAATGAAAATATTGGGTACACTTATACATTTGGATCATCTTCATGAAATTTGAGTCATTCATCTGGAAGTCGAGCAATTCTTGGCGGTGTGGAGTGGACATTGCTCGTGTGGAGGGGGATACAATATTCAGAATGAACCAAAGGGTCTCAATAATTTCCCCATCTATCCAACCTGCACCTTCTATGAACAGAGGGGCATATTGCGGAAAGTATTCTGATTGATGTCCATGGACATGCCAAATTCCAATGCCAGGAATGATATTAACCCCATGCGGAATTGCGATGAATTTACTGTTCTTCACTCGTGATTGCAGCTTCTTCATGTATGAGCAATTAATGTCATAAAAGCTTAGAACGCGGCAAATGTCGTTCATATTGTATGCCAGTGCATTCGTTAGAGTGTAATCCATATTGACTTGGCTATGAGCATCATCAATCAGTGGTTCATTGTATGAAGAATGACATACTGCTCCCCTTTCTGAAAGTCTACCATGGAGTGCGGAATAAAGCACCCGTGTCTGGCACATGCAGCCACACCAATTCCTGTCAATTCAAGATTACCTCTGCTTGCATTGGCCTGATTGACAGCTCTGTGATTATTGCAAGCGGATCTCTATTTCCAATTTCTTAAGGGGGTCTGCTGGATGTCAAAAATTTACTTGCCTCAAAGGGATAATTTGTCGCTGCGAGGTACACTTTATATGGCGCCCGAGTGACAATAAACCCTTGGCCATCCATGAGCCATACTTGATCATCTGCCCTCCTATCGTGTAGATGTTCCGCTTTGAAGTTCCCATCCATTATAATAGTTTGGGTATATTTCCAACTTTTTTGGATGAGTTAGTGTGTGGATTACATCGAGAGATACATACTTACTGAGACAAATCATCATCCGCATTGGCATGCACGTTGACGCCTGGCTGCGGGCATGTTGGGCAGAACAGGGCAAGTTCTCCTGCCTGTGGAGGATCTAGGTGGTGTCCGAAGCCTCTCCACTTCAAGAGCTTCAGGAGTCGCCATTTGCAGGATACTCTGAGGAGTTCCCTATAGCGGTCCTGGCAAGGAGTGAGGCGCCCATCAGCATACCACAGGCTGTGGAATCTATCTGCCAACTCACCGGAACAAGATGTGGAAACACATTGGATGTGATCCTCTGAATTTTACTGTAATAGTTACTTGCGGATGTCCCGCACTCTAAGTTATCCCTAATGAAATCATCCAGCACTGCGAATGAAAATGCAGTGCACAGATTATCCACCGTTGATGGAAAGAGTTGATGGTGGACCAACTGCATGTGATATGGCTCAGAATCAGGGCAAGCACAGCAATTGATAATTATATAGTAAACCCCAGTGACATCTATGATTGTCAGACAATTTGGTTGTGCAGGGCACTGTAGATGGATGGGTGTCTGTGTTGCAGGCTCGTCCATCCATGTGTCATCTTCCATTACACTCTGAGCACCTTCTGAGGATTCTGTGCACGGTCCCCCCATGGGGCATGGGTTCCCCCGTGCCCAAGATGAAGTTCAAGGCCCACCTGGGAGTGTTGGTACAACCCGCATTCAAAATGGACAATTTGGGACTCACCAAATGGAGGGAGGAATTGTTACAGAATGGGAGGACCCCCTATCTTTTCCTTCCTTCACTTCACGGGATCTATGGGCCAACTTCCAGTTGGACACGGAGATTCCCCAAAGCCAGTGGGACGAGCTATTTAGCTTTGACCATTACGACGCTGAGGGGAACTGCCTCACCACAGAGGCCAAGGACACCACCTTCTAAAGCAGTACGCCTGGACTCTATTTCCTTTTACTTACATCGCCTTGCACAGACTTTTACCTCCTCAGCAGTGCTCTCTTTATGCACTGCCTTGTGATCCTATCTTACCTGATCCCAGTCTGTTCCGACCTCATCTCATATTTATATCTCACCTTCCATTCCCACCCAATGAGGCTATAGTACTATACTTCCATTCCGTTCCGTCCCGACTCCTTCAAGTCATATTTATATTCTGAGTCCGCTATGGACTCCGATATGTAAGGCCTATAAAAGGCCTGCTTCTTTCTCCCATGTACCTCACCTTGACCTACGCAATCTACCGCATAGTGTCAAGAAGCCCCGCTGAGCTCCTTCATTTGACCTCCACATCTCTTCAGATCTCAGCCCTTCTGAGAAGTCTTCCCTTTCCGGGTCGACTTAGATTCAGCACACATCTTTGCCCATAGACGGTGCTTGGAAGCCTCAGCGACTCCGAAGTCATCGCTGCCATAGCCATTTGGGGATACCTCTTTAGGATCCGGGAACATGCAACTTGACCTGCCAGTCCAGCGTTATTTGTTCGCTTCAGGTCGAAGCATAACAGGAATCCTGAAAAAAAGATCCTGTTCACTGTTCCACCCTATGGAAGGGTTGATGCTCATGGCGGTCCCTGAAACAGTGAGTGCAGAACAGCGGATGACTGAAGCAATGCAAATATCTATATATTCCGTCTCTGCCGCAGATAGAACACTCCCACTGCTCTGGTGGCCCCTCCATCTCCAATAGCATTTTGAGATATTCATCCTTGTGAGTTACCCATTCCCATAGATAGTCATTTTGTGTCTGATTTATATTAGCAGATCGTTTGACTCCACAGAGCCTTCTGACCAACCTTTGTTGGCAGTCTGAGTCTTGGTATTGTGCCTTCATCTGGAAACCTGCCATCGAAATACTGTGCTTCGTCGGCGGGGAATGGCGTGGATGGAGTTTGGGATCCAGATGGAGTTCCCTTGAGTGGAGACGACTGTGCGGAATTGCTTTTTCTGTCAGGGGCCCAGTCCTGCTTCACATGCACAAGACGACTGTTGGATCCCCTGGTAGTCTGCCTAGTTTCCCAAGTAACCCAGCTGACTTTCTTTCCCTTCGTCACTCGCTTTGCTTTCATGTTCACTGTGGTATTGACTGATGTGCAGGACACATATCAACGTCTATCCAAATCCGGCTGCTAGATATTTTGAGTGTTGTGCTTAAGGCAGAAATAGGTTATGTTATGTCCCAGTTCCATCAAGTTCAGGCTCAGTAATGGAATATGGGCCATAAGGAATGAAATCTAGGCAAGAACGAGGGCTTGGATACATGCTGTCAATACTGTCATTATGAGTCAGCCTCAAATGGAAACAATTCAGTCGGGACCAAGAAGGATATGAGTCAGTAGCAGTTTGCACATGGGGGCATATTCGGCATTGTACTTACATAAGGTGGAAATAGGTTATGTTATGTCCTAGTTCCATTGAGTTCAAGCTCAGTAATGAAATACAACCAAGGATGAAGGCTCAGATACATGCTGTCAATACCATTATGATGAGTGAGCCTCAAGCGGAAACAATTCAGTCAGGACAAAAAAGGATGTGAGTCAGTAGCAGTTTCCACATGGCAACATATTCAGGGTGTGTATCGAGAGCGTAAAGGAATTCCCAAGCATATCTGCCCTCTGGCACATACTACCCAACAATCGACCTCCTGCATGGAAGGCCTCCTTTCCACTCAAGAATATGCCCGCATCCTTTCCACTATGCAGGAATATGCATCAGATTCGAGCGAAGATGATCCTTCTTACCAATATCAGTCAATGGATGACATTTCTGACTGCTCCTATGAAGCGGAGGCTGAGACAGACGATTTGCTGGAGGACGAGCATGAGCACGACGAAGAAGCTGAAGAAGAAGACATTATTCCCAAAAGAAATTTCATGAAAGAGGAGCTCACCATTCTCTGCAATGCAAAAGCGCAATGGATGGGCTGCAAGGGAGCAGCGCGTAAGAAACTTTTTAGTACCATCAAAACACAACTGCAGAAACTGCACAGAATGATAAGGAAGCTCTCAGCGGATCAATGGAATGTAAGAGAAAAGGTCCTGTATGTTTTTTTTCCTCCTCATGTCAAGTTCTTAGAGATTTTTCCAGGCATACAATGCATGGTTGTACAACCAAAGTCGCAGTGGTGCAGGTCAGAGCTGCATCAAAGTTGGCCACTCCTGGACCATGCACTCCGTCGTCCAAGAGCAATACAAGGAACAGATCAACGATATAATTGTTACAAAATATGAACAGAAGAGCGGAACAGTAGGCACACTGGCTGTCTATCAGAAGGTGGTATGCCGGGTCATCCGCCAAATGACCGCGAAACAGCAGGATGAAGCAGAGGCAATTGCCGCAGAATGGAACCTTGAGCAGGGACTGCCCAATGAGGTAAAAGCAAGGTTAGCGTACATTCACATCCCATTTCCCAATAAAAACTGAAAGATAACAAGGAATGCCGCGCAGTATGGGCAAAAGGTGTTCCGTGAATTTACCATGGAGATGTGGAGGGCATGTGGGATGTGGGTCATCATATTGGTAGGATGGAAGGATATGCAGGGGGAGATGGTCACAGTGGTGTAAGTTTATCCATCATATTTAATTATTTTTAATCAAATGCACTTAGTGGCGATTTCAATGAAGAGATTCACAGCGGAGACCCATTCACAGCAATTGAAAAAGTGGACTCAGAATGGCAGGAATTCATTGGAAAATGTCTGGAACCCGTGGGGGAGGTCAGAACAGATAACGAGATGTTGGATGAACCATAGGCTTCAAGGAAGGGGAAGAAGGGAAAAAGGCAGGATCCAACCACTTTGGTAACGCAGGAAGATGGGTCCATTTGGGTCCCAGATATTGAGTCCAAAACTCAAGGAGGGCTTCAAGCCATTGTGCAAGGGTTTCTGACTGCACACTATCGTGAGTCGATCAATAAATTTAAATTCTTTCAATGATGTACTACTGGCATGATGTAAGGAAAAGCCTGTGGATGACCAACTGCCAGTGCGCCATTCAAGAAATTGCCGACGTATGGCCCACGGATGGTGGCAGCCTGAGACCTACTGCCCGACTTCACATTCCCTGGGGATCTCAGCCACATGAACAAGTCTGAAGCCATCCGCTTCCTTCAATTTATTGTGGATCAGCAAGAATCTAACCCCCGTGACCCATTTGTATTCCACCATTGGCTAGATGATGAGAATAACCTACATGAAGTGGGGGACGCAGATGACAGTGGCGATAAGGGCCCAAAAAACACGCGCACAAAACGTAAATGACAGCCTTCCACCCACTCTATTGGAAGTGATCTTGAAGACTCCGAGTATGGCAGCGCCGCATCTGAAGAGAACCCCGACCAATTGCAAAAGTGAGCTTTCCAATCACCCGCAGAACTTAATTGTTTATCCACCAATAGACAATGGAATTATATGACTGAAAGGCACACCGTGACGCACATCAAGATGCCTGTTCTCTTGGACTCAGATGATGAGGCTGCAGCTGCGGAACATTGCGCCGTTCGCCATATTCAGAACAACACCCCACGTCCTCGCGGATCACAGGCAAAAACCCCGGATTCAGGACCAATGGATAAGGATGCCGCGCCGAATCAGGAACAGGGTGCCCATGATGCTGGGCGCATTGGGCATGCTGGCGCAGTGGCGGATGGTGGCGGATCTTGTGCAAGCAAGGTGCCCAGCACCCAGGGAGCCACTGAGCACCAGCAGGAGATGTCAGAACATAATGGAAATGCTATTGCAGGGCCTTCATGTAGTAATTATGCCCATGGTACCCCTCCGCGGGTGCTTAAGTCCGCTATGAAGAAGCGTTCAGTATTCCAGGACCCGCCAAAGGATTTGAGTACAGCAGACGAAGGAAAGCATACATGTGGCAATCAAATCACCCCTTTAGCTAACATTTCAATAGGCACTCATGCTGATGACGATCAGGACAGAATGCATGAGCAATGCTCAACACGGGTACGCAAGACTCCCACACCCACCGACGCACATGTACCCACCCCTGAGCAAAAGACACCATGGAGATGCAAGCACTCGGAGTTGGGTGAGACATCTAAGAAGAGGAGGAGATAATCAATGGATAAAATACTTGCTCATGTTGATCAATTCAGCTGTTTCATTTGTGTTTGCTACCGCTCCACAACAAAATAGTGCACTATCTGATGAATTCATTGGATTGCTTTGCTTATTTGAGAAGCAGGTGTGGAACTATTCAAAAACATTCATTAAGATGCAACAATGATAATTAATGTACATGTCCATCACAGAGTAACATGATAAGGGATTAGGCAGAAGGAGGGTGAGCGGGTGTTATGGGGTCTGATACTGCTTCAATCTCCGGACCCTCAAACTGCTCTGCCATGCATTCAGAATGGGAAGAATGGTCCGCAGAATGCTCTAATGCTTCAACCTCCATCGGCAGTCCTGTTGACAACTTACCCGCGCATGCACTACCCTCTCCGTTGCCATCCCCAACCATATTGCTGTCATCCTTTGCATCTTGCACACCATGTCCTTCCATTAGTGCATCCTCCAGCTCCGATGGTCCAACCCGTTCCTCAGATCCGCCATCCGTCACACTCACCAAAACATCGTCATCTGCGATGGATGGCATCGCGATTGGAGGCAAGTGCGGTGACTGGACTTGACCCACATGGGATCCAACACCCTCAGATCCTAAGGGTGGAATCTCTTGGATACTTGCTACATCCATGAGGTTTGGAGGTGAATCTGCTGGCAAGGTGGTGGTAGGGGTAGGCAGAACCGATGAGTGTGATCTGCTCGTTTGCTGTGATGTCTCCAGTGCAGTGGGTGATGGTGATTGTGCAATTGGCGTTACAGGTGCCAAAATGGGACAGATTGTCAGAACCATGATTGGTAGCTTGATGACCAGGGCAGTTGGCTGTGCAGGCACATCAGTGCGGTCTTCATCTGTCACCGTGGGCGATCTAAATACTTGTTGGCGGATTGACTCGATGGCGCACTGCATGGATTCCATTTGGAGCTCCATGTCACAAAAACGCTTCAGGTGCACATCGTGTTCTTCCTGCAGGTTGTTGTGTTTGTCTTGCAGCTGGGCATGTTCATCCTGCAGGTGGACGTGTTCCTCCCTGGAAACCAGTGCATAGCCCACGACGCTGTATGCAGGGCTGGGTTGCAGGCCTGCATTGCCTGGAGGACCAGCGAGCACTGAAGGACCTACAGGTCACCATATCAGCAAATCCAGGATTTTGCCATAGTGCTCATAGTGCTCATAGTATTCATAGTGTTTTCATAGATAACTCATAGTACTCATAGTGTTCATAGTATTTGTTGAATTCATAGTCAACTCATAGTACTCATAGTGCTCATAGTATCTATGATACTTTTACCTAGAATAAGTACACTAATCCTAATCCTGATCTTGATCCTAATTCTGATACTAATCCTAATGTTAATTCTATCTCTG
>QGOI01005271.1:0-11121 GCA_003313885.1 Boletus sp. MG55
CACCCATACAAGGAAGGGTACCTCTCGGGACCGTGGGAACGAAAAAAAGTGGTGCCTAAGGTGCTCC
Source organism: Boletus sp. MG55 (assembly GCA_003313885.1). Classification (NCBI taxonomy): domain Eukaryota; kingdom Fungi; phylum Basidiomycota; class Agaricomycetes; order Boletales; family Boletaceae; genus Boletus; species Boletus sp. MG55. Next base: position 68 of record QGOI01005271.1, read on the forward strand.
ATGCCCAGTACCCCTTCCGCTCCACAACCTACTACGACCGCATCTGCTACTCCGTCGCCCATTGTCGCAGCCACGACCTCCGCGCCCAATGCAGGCACAATCGCCGGAAGCGTGATTGGAGGCGTGATATTCCTCGTACTAGTCCTGCTGGGCGTCCTCCTCTACCTATGCACCCGTAAACACAAGCGCACACCGCCCTCGTCCGAGTTCATGAACTCTCTCAGGGCTGGCACCGCGCCCGTGCTGCGCCTCGATTCAGGCGCTAAATACACCCCGGCCCTTCCCGAAAAGAGCGGCTACGCACACTATCCTCCCACCGTCCCACTCCCGTTCCAGCAAAACTCGTACCCGCTGATGCAGGACATGAAATTCCCAGACGACATGATGATGTCAGATATCCCGTCCTGGCGGCCGAGCATCGAGAAGCCCCTCCATCCGCAGAGATATTCGGTGCAACCGCAACCCGACGACGCGCTTGTTGCGCAACGTCATCATCCGAGTAGCAGCGTCGGGAGTAAGCGGGAGCTGTGGGGACGCGACGCAGAGTCGCGCGAGCCGTCGCCAGCGCGCCTGTCTCCGGCTCTCAGGGATTCCGTCCTCCACTTTGCGCCGCGCTTTCCGTTGAACGATTTGCCCGTACACCCTCACTCACCAACGTCGTTACAACCCTTGCGTCGTCAACCAGATTCAGAGGGGAGTTGACCCAAGGCAGATTTGTAGTATGGAATCTGTATTTCTACATAGCTATGTTCACTTCGTCCTCACTGTCACCATCGCCGTTGCCTCGTTGCCGTTGTCTTGCTCTCGTTTTTGCCCTTGCCTCACCCTGCCCTTGCCTCGCCCCAAGTCCCTGTTGCTGTTACTGTTGCCTCGTCCTCCCTCATCTCAACACTATCGCCCCATTGTTGCCCTCGTCTCACCCTCATTTTTGCCGTCACCTCGCCTCACCCTCATCTCAGCACCATCACCTTCTCCGAGGTCAACAGGATCAGTGTTTCAGGCTTGGTCGACTCTGTCGACTATGAACATTTCACTGAATCAGAGGCATAATACACTACCTATCTGTGTTTAGCACGTCCGGTACATTTTCCTTAGTAGTAGTCAAATTACTATACACTTGCTTTTTGCGTGTTGTAATTGTGTTTCATGCTTTTTATGTGCTTTTTGTTGCTTTTTGGCTTCTGTGCTTTTTGTGACATTACGGTGACGAAAAAGCCACTGAAAAGCACAAAAAGCAATGTGTGAATTTACTGATGTACTTACGCTGTGAGGTGGTTCTGAACGGAGGCTGCATAATACGGAGGATCAGCCACATATGTGGTGGAGTGATCAGGATCATGTTTGAAGATGTGTTTTGCGATCACCCCGTAGATGTCCTTCTTGGATCTGCCAGATGGCCTTTCCCCTGGTACAGTTTTGGTGAGATTGGAGGGCGATGAGAATAGAACATGACGATCTGCAGGGCGGGAGCTGATCCAAGCGACGAGTTCATCAGAATGGCTGGTGCCCTCCCATGCTACGTTTGGACCCCTCTTCGAGGATTCAGGCGGTGGGGGCTCTTGGATAGGCTGGAGCGTTTGCGATACAGTGGAGGGCTTGCCACCTCTCCCATGATGTTTTCTCTGGGTGCCAGCAGCTGCACCACCCCTCTGAGTCAGCCGGGTCGAAGTCGCTGGCTTGGCCAGATGGGACAGAGTAGAGGATTTCTTCAAGGATTGTCTTTCATCGTTCCCTCTGCCAGCCATGATTGTACAAGGACAGTTCGTCAACGCCTCAAGTCTTGCAGAGCATCGAGGTGGGAGGCGAATGGCAGGCATAGCTTTCAAACCCAGACGGTTACACCCGGCTTGGTCATCGTGTCCAGGCCCGATAACAAGCCGAATAACAGCCTCATAATAGCCCGTAATAGCTTAGGTGAATATCGCTATTGCAAACTTATTATCTAGCTCGGACTCACTCACCTCATTCTCCCTGCACTCGTTCCATGCTCCTTCGCCCGTCCTTGTAAAACATACCCTTTGACTGTAAATTGTCATGGCCCGGATACCTATCAGCTTCTACCTCAATATCATCGCCGGCATTTTCGTCCTCTTTAATCATTTTGCCGCCTCCGAGACAGGAGACACAGCACTCAACAAAGTCGCCGGTGCAGCTGATCGTTTCTACACCCTCATTCAAGACACCACACTCACATTCCAACATGGTTGCACCTCGCGTCTCCAGACGGCGCTGTGTGGGCCTGCGGTGGACAGCATTCTCCCTCATGACACAGCAGAGTACCTCAGGGTGCGCTATTGTCAAGCGCCCGCGCAGAATCCAGAAAGCGTGGGTGGGGCGTCGAATGACCGGCAGCCCCATGGGGGGTATGGCGGCTCTGACTTTGCGATTGTGTATTACTACTCTACGCGGCCACTCGTACCACCAACGTCTGCAGAGGGTCTCTTCAAGCAGTCACCTTTCAGCTTCGACTGGTCGAGCCAAAGTCGTCTTTCCCAAACAATACGGAACCGATCTAGCGAGGCGATGGCGGCGATAGGGGTGTTCCTTCTGCGCACGTGTGCGTCATGGTGGTGGTTCAGAGCGCCGCTCAAGGTGACTGGCGTTCTCCTTGCCACCTACTCTGCCTTGTTGGCACTCGGCTACCTGCTCAGTGCGAGCGTAGCGCTACGACTTGTCTCTCAGGTGTGTATTGCGAGTGTGGGTTTGTGAGCGTGAACGGGCTACTCACCCCTGTTGATTGGCAGGTGTACATGGCTGCCATGGCTGATTTTCTTCAGTGCATAGAATGGGAGGCTCAGCGTCGGATCCCAGACATTGCTGTAGTGATGACGGAGTCAGCCTATGGTGCTGTCAAGTATCTTCGTAAACGCAGATAGAGGAATGCCGGGTTACAGGTTCTGAAAGTGTTCATCGAGGTTCATTCAGTTGTCGATATGGGAAGTCTTGTATTATGTTGCAGCTATGTACTATGTAGATAAATACCACTATATACCCGGGTGCAGAGATTGCCTTGCTTGAGGAGCATTCTGCGAGTTCCTGATCATCAGCAAGGTTTTAAAAATCGGAATGCGTAGGAAAAAAACGTGTCAGTGCCATAATTCGTTAATTTGTCGCCTTGTGATCTAGACGATCCGGGATGGTGTTCACCTCATCCCAGAATCTTTGTAAGCCTACCGCTTACCTAGTTACCTATAACTAGCATATATACCGCTCGGGATACTGAATGCTAACAGTATCACTGCCTTTTGGCGTAACAGTCTAAGCGGCGGGCGGTCGCGACTGCTTACAATCTTGGTCACCTCAAACCTGCCTGCCTGAGCAACCTTGAGCTCAACAACTCCTTCCTCAGGCCGAGTCAGTGCTGACGCATCTCCAGTGCCTCACGGGGCTGAGTTTGATTTTACCGGCAAGGTGCTGTATGCTTTGTCGAGATGGTAGCATTAGAAACAGTCTGGATACAAGACAGGAGAACTCAAGACAAAACAGTAAGGAAGTACATAGATTGTAGCAAATCATCAAAAACGTAAGTGAAACATTGCAAGGTCACCGTTGAGCGCTGGAGCGCCCAGTTATTCCGTCGTTATCAGGAGAAGAGCACACCTCAAACCATGATCCTTCAAGCAACTTGCTCGACATTGACAGCCTGGTTCGTATCGCCGACGACCTGTTTGGCATCGGCGACCCAGTCAGCCTCTCGGATGCCAAGTTCCACCGGGAGAGTAGTCAAGTTGATGGCGAAAATCGTCAGCCCGTTGGGCTTACGAACCCGCGATTCCCACCCCTCAGGAAGCCGTTCCTCTGAGAAAATTACCCGGATGTCGTCTACCCGACCACCGAAAATAGTCGGGATCGTCGACGAGCTACGCGAACCAATGGATGAATGTCAATCCGTCATTGAGCAGGGAGTAGGTGACAGATGACGCACTTGGAACTGCTGAAAATTCTATGGATGAGTCGGAGGCTATACTCTGGGTTCGTCGCCTTGGATTCCGCCCGACGCTTCCCCAAAATACGAGACAGATCTTTGCTAGTGATAAGTGGGTTTCCGGCGGCGTCCTTCCCAGTAGCGAACGAGCAAAGTTCATCGATGAATGCCTGATGTTTCACCGCTTGGTTGGGCTGCAGCGCTGTATCGAGCCCTAATTCGAGTGGAGGGTGAGCAATCGCATGGAGAGAGTAGCGGAGATGTTACATACGGGTGAGCGAAGCGTCATGTTCAATCCCGTTATGCAAGCTAATCTCCTCCAAATCAAACATATCTTTACTATAGCTTTTGTTCAGCATGCGGGCGGCGTAGTGGCACACGTAATAGGAAAACGGAGCACTGAAGTTGTACGTCGCATGAATGTGTTCGGGAACTTCGTTAAACCTGATGCCTTTCCCACTGCGTGGAATAATTCCTAACCGCATTTGAGAGGAAAAATGAAAAATAAAATGAATTGAGTGGTGAGCCGAATAGCCCAACGATCGTCGCAAAGTGCATGCATACCATGGTTAGCCATTGCGTTCAAGCCAGGGCAACAGCATCGGCTGTCGCCTTCTTGCGGTGGCCTGTACTCTGGCCAATATCCTCCATAACCTGGATGACCCTCGGGCGTAACTTTTCCGACAGGACGGCTAAACCAGACTAGGTTCCCTAACGTCAAAAAGAGATCCCAGATAACGATGCCTATATCGTAGAAAGCGTTGGAGATAGTACTGAGGATCCCCATTGTGCAGTGTCAATGGGCACCTGTTCAGGCTTGAAGGATTGGAGGGGACAAATCGCACCAGATGTGAACATGCCCTGCGGCCATTCTGATAAAGGCGCAGGGAACCGAACAAGTGTGTCAGCGGCGTAAATGAACGGTCTTACGTCGAAGAATTCAGTCGTGCCAGTGGGTGGATTGCGCCCCATGTTATAAATCGGATGCTAGCGGGTTACGTTTTCTATTTCAATATATTGTAGTGAAATTGCGACCCGCGAGAAAGTACGCCGCACGGTATACGAATTCCTCGACGGCATTCCCCGTGGCTCGGGGAACTGCTGGGTCTGGATGCGCGAGGAAGTCGATCAGCTGTCGCGTAGTACCCACTACAACTTGTCCTCACCAATGGATGATTTCCTCCAATGAGGCATGCATGACGATGTTTGGATGTTCATATATGTATAATGTCACCGAGAGCAGGTACGGCGGATCATACGTGCGGAAGGCTTCTACATAGTGGTGGGGCTTATTGTAGCATGTCCCCGTGAAGCGAAATTCAGTCTTGTCCGTTTATATGACACTAGCCTATCTGTCAGCAGAGTGGAGGATAGCCTTGGCCCAACCCGTCCTAAATATAGGTAATTCCCTTTTTTTTGGCGCGGGGCTAGCCAGTCAGTGCTCAGAAATCCAGTGAAAGCGTCGCTACAAGTACCACGTTGCAATGACTGCCCGAAGAAGATAGAGTCCGGCAGAGTGAATGTTTCCTCTTCTGGTGGTATCACGGCAGCAACAAGCATGTACAGTGCGTGTTCGGTTTGGCGACGAGCCCAGACATGGACGGAGAGTCAAACTGTCGAAGGACCCTGCAGACGCGACGGATGACAACAGGCGTCGCTCAGACACACCTACAGTGCCCCCCAATCAGCTTGAGGGAACGAAGATGCACTTAGCAAGTCGAATGGTCACGTCAGGACCATACCGAGCGAATCAGATGACAAATATAGATATACCTTTTTCTCTGTCCGAGTCTGTCGCGAAACATGCCTTGTGGCCAATTGAGGATCATGATGAATCCCCTTTTTTTTGGAAAGTCTCTTTGTTAGTCTTCCCAAGAGAGTTACGTCGAGGAACCCCAATCCATGGCGGCGACGATGTCATGCAATGGCTAGGATGGGTAGTAGTTGGGAACGGAGTTCGGCGAACTCCGCGGACGACAGCGGACGGCCGGACCGCGCCGGATTGTCTCCCTTCTCAAGGCTCTCTGCGTTGATGACAATATTTGACACAATTTGTTCGACCCGAAGGCTGAAGCAGCAGGCTGCAATGGAGAAGTTCCGCAGGATTGAGTGCGTCGACACTGTTAAAATAGTACATAATCGGCTCAACAACTCACCCTTTTTTTCAAAGTGGGCACGATGTGGGCAAGTGCTGTGCTGGCACTACTTCAGCGTCGTCGGTCATTATACAACCATCCCGCTCCCCTGCAAGCCTGAGCGCGCTGGGTGTTCGCATTCACGTTTGAGTTTGCTGTCATCGATTCATCTCAAGTCGTGGCAGCATCTCCGTCACCGCTCCTTTTTCTTCGTTATTCGACTGGCCGCCCTCCATGCGTTCTGTTATGTGCACGACTGTTTCGTCATTCTGTTCCCAATGTTCCCAATCATTTTCACCATGGGGGCTTGAGCCCTGAGGCCTGAGCCCTCGTCGGCTCGCGGTCGCCCCTTTGTCGCCCCTCGTCTGAGTAATCTTGGAGGTCGCTAGGTCCAAAGCTGTTTCTGTGGATTCGATGGTTTAACTCGGGCTGTACACTACGCTGTGGTGCTGCTTTAAGAACAAGGGCGCCTGGTTTCGTGAGTCAACATAATGTGAGCTCCCATCATGATGATGCGGCAGTGCCATCCCACGCATCCCGTAACAATGATCGATTCTCGTGAGTCGCATCGGTTCATTCAAAATGATCTTATTAAAATTAATTGTTATGGCAACACTTTGAAGAACTGTGCACCTGTGCCCGTGTAAAAAATTGACGGCGATTCCTGGGCGTGGACCAGCAGGTGAGACCTGAGACCCATTGGACTTAGCTCTCACGCCTCAGAGCATCATTGGCCTTTGTCCAGTGGCAATGTCTACATGGACTGATGCTGACTTTACTCCGAAAATTCAGACCAGCGTGCTACTTGCAGCTGTGTTCCTGGTTACATCAAACCATTAGACTCCTAGATCTCTAAGAAACCCTCGTGTGAGCGCAACATGCTTGTTCCATTATCATTTACACTGCATGTTCGTATTTCCCATTGGTCGGCTATCGTTGGTACTCATTATAACAGATGATGCATGTGCAGTGCCCGCCCTTCCCACTGTCTGGTCCTCTAGTCCGCGATGCACTGTTTGCCATGGATTTCGCTGGTGGCCCTTATGCTCGCTCTGCTTTCAAGAAGTGCGGAACCCCCTTGGAGTCCCTATCAGAACCCCTCCAATGTTCACGAAAAGCGCACTCACCTTCCCTCAGGTTGGAGTCTGACCAGACGCCACGATGCGACCTCGACAATCCCCTTGCGGTTCGCATTGAAGCAGCGAAACATCGAAGACATCGGAAAATTCCTCCTCGACGTCTCTCATCCCAGATCTCCAAACTACGGAAATCACTGGACTGCAGGAGACATTGCACGTACATTCGCGCCGAGCGACGAAACAATCAATACGGTCCGTAATTGGCTAACCGCGAGCGGCATCGGTGAGGAGCGGATTTCCTTGAGTCGCACCAAGGGATGGATCCAAGTGGATGCGACTGTCGAGCAAGCGGAACTATTAATGAACACCGAGTACAACGTGTACACGCACACGTCTGGGCAAAAGCAAGTGGGTAAGTCGAGATGTTGATTGAGATTGGATGACCTGATAAGAGAATAGCAAGCTTGCGAGGTATACTATCTTCCCGAGCATGTCCAGCCCCACGTCGACTTCATTACTCCTTCTGTGCACTTCGACGCTAAGCTGATCCGCCGGTCTGGCGGTGAAAGTACACCCCTTCACGATGTTGGACAACCGGGTGTTAGTGTCGTTAGTCCAAAGACAAGTGGTAGGGTCGTCGAAGAGATCATCGGCGAGCTGGAGGAGTGTGACAAGTATATCACTCCGATCTGTCTCCGGACGCTCTATGGTCTTCTCTATCAACCTGTTGCTACTGACAAGAATAGCTACGGCATCGGTCAGTGAGCGTTTCCCCAAATATATCCGACTTGTGCTCATATGTGGTTTGGGGGTGCAGTGGAGTATACCCCAAATGCGTATCTGCCGAGCGATCTGCAGATGTTCGCGCAGAACTACTCGACTGACCTTATTGGAAAGCAACCTTACTTTGTCTCGATTGACGGTGGTAAGAACCTGCTTTCCGGGCCGAGGAACGTTTAGACGCTAAACAAGTGCATATCTATTCGTAGGCTATCTACAGACCACATACCAGGGCTCTTCCTACAATGGGGAGTCAGACTTAGACTTGCAATACGGCATGTCGCTGGTCACTGGCGAGCAAGCGGTGACGCTCTACCAGACTGGTGATGTGGTAGAGGGTGAGATATATACTGTCTGTCCTTTTAAGATGTCTAATCAGACATGTTGAGGTAGGTGCATCGTTCAACAACTTCCTCGACGCCATCGACGGCAGCTATTGTACCTTCGAGGGCGGCGATGATCCCAGCGATGATGGTATCTATCCTGACACCCAACCGGGTGGTTATGCGGGTTCGTCGATCTCTCTTTAGGTTATTCATCCTTATCTTACAAACTGAAAGGTCCTGAGGCTTGTGGGACCGTGAAGCCTGCCTACGTGATCTCGACATCGTACGGGTACAATGAGGCTGATCTTACTCCGTTCTACGCCGAGCGGCAGTGTGCTGAGTATGCGAAGCTCGGACTCATGGGTATCACAGTTCTGTACAGCTCCGGAGATTATGGTGTGGCAGGAGGCGGTGGCCTCTGTCTCACCCCTAACGGTAAGAGCTGTTCACTTGATGTCATCCCCGACAGTGACCTCATCACAAGCTGCTAGGTACACAGTCCACTACGGGACAGATCTTCAACCCCAATTTCCCTGGGACTTGTCCATACGTCACATCTATTGGTGCTACGATGGTGAAGCCGAACGCAACCGTATTCGAGCCTGAGATGGCATGCATGGAAGTAATATACTCTGGAGGTGGATTCAGCAATTATTTCGCGATGCCGGAGTACCAGAAGGACGCTGTAGACTATTACTTGACGAATTACTACCCAGACTACCCCTCGACGATCTGGAACTCAACTAGAATGGTGAGTTGTTTTCACATGTCGAGGGTCCCCCAGCGTTGCACGCTAACAATGCGTTGCAGTCTCGAGGATTCCCTGACATCTCAGCCAACGGGGCAAATTACGTTACCGCCGTATGTGACAGACTTGCTCTTGCAGCTTTGCGTTCACAATCTCTGTTCGATCCATAGATCGATGGTCAGTTCGAGCTCGCCTACGGAACTTCGTGTTCTTCACCAGTCAACGGAGCTATCTTCACGATGATCAACGATGCTCGACTTGCCCTGGGGAAGGGGCCCATCGGTTTCATCAATCCAACAGTAAGCTTTTGTGATCAAGTACGATGCACAAGGTCCTTAATCCCGCTCCATCCGTTCCTTAGATCTACTCCCCCAAATTTGCTGGCGCCTTCAATGACATCACCGAGGGCTCGAATCCCGGTTGCGGTACGGCGGGATTCAACGCGACCGATGGGTGGGACCCTGTCACTGGTCTGGGAACACCCAATTTCCCAAAGCTTCTCGCGGAGTGGTTGTCGCTGCCTTAGGCGTAGCGGGGTGCTCTTCGAACCCAAGGACTCTTGGGGGAATAACATTATACTATACTTTGCATTACGCATGACTTTAGACTTAGACTAGGACTCTAGGGCGGCATTTTCGAATCGCTGGGCTAAACATAGACGAATTTACTTACTAATACTTTCCTAGGGTGAGGGAATCCTTGTTTTGTGCCAATCTATGCAAATTTTGTGGGTTTGTCGCGACGGTCGCGACTGTTGACACTGCGCACCCCGACTTGAGTCATTTCGCGCACGGCCGAGTTTGATTCCCGCCAAACCCCTGGCCCTGTTGGTTTCAGCGAGTTGACGGGCACCTGATTCGACCCGACATATTATTCACAGCTGGCCCGGGTGAGATTGACCTCGGACGAAGATGAGCCGGAGGGGAAGACCAGACTGCGTGACCAGGCCACGCATGGTCATTCCAGATGGGCCCACCTCAGTGCGATGCCTGCCTGGCATGAGGTACATACCTACCATGGGACGATTTCTAGCTGCGCATCACTTGAAGCCTTCTGCCACATGCCTGGTATTTTTTGGCTTGCAAGAATTATTTGCGGTCTTCCTCAGAGACTCATGAAGTGGCTCCTTCCCTCTTGGGAACAACGGAGCGACCAAAGGCAAGGAGGTCATGCTCGTGCTCGCAATACTTCAAGGTCAAATTAGTACCCAAACCCGGCGAAATTCAGGCTTCTTCCGGGTTGTTAATTTGCCAGCGCAGCATTCCAAGCACCTCGGGCATAAAACAGTAATGGATTGCCCGATATGCACCTGTTACACTCCTTAAGTTTCTAATTTTGTGAGAGAAACCCAGCTTCAAAAACATACCTGAAATTCTAGGTTTTGGTAGGGTTTTAGTTGAGTTACTCGAGTATAGGAATTAAAAATGTGATGAGGATAGTAGAAAATCTGAATGCCTGATGAAACTATAGCAGGGCCATCTGGACAAAATAGAAAAAAAGATAAAATGCACAAACAATAATAATTTTGATGGTTATCAAATAGCTTTTCCAGAACTTTCAAATGGATTTGGATTTGGACAAAAAAGGAAAACGTTTTGGTTTTGGTTTTGGCCAAGAAAAAAAAATGCTTCGTGAGTCAACTATCACGTGTCTGCAATGCCGTAATCCAAATTCCCTGCCTCGCCTCCATTAGTAAGACCCGGCGGGTATGGAGTCGGATACCCCGTACCCGCACCGCAGTTCCTTCGAAGCATGTATCATTCTGTGAGGTAAATATGTAGCCGGACTAATCCCATCAGAATACTGAACACAGATATAATCTGTATACCAGGTAAGAAATTAGTGTTTATGTACGACTTCGAGTACTGTTCAATACGTCCGATATGGCTCCGAGTCCGAGTCCGTGACCATATGACTTGGCACATATTTTCATGACTAGGTCGCAATTTGACTCGTCTTCCACATCAACACAGTGGGTTCAGATGCTCTGTATGTCGTCTAACGTCATTTTTAGGTGGTGTGAATGCCTCAGGTACGTCCGTCTTGACATTGCGCCTGTGT
>QGOI01005273.1:0-12147 GCA_003313885.1 Boletus sp. MG55
AGGGTTTTGCATAACATATCAAGTTATTTAAAGAATTAGAATTCCAATGAAAATTACCTGATGACACAACACGCCCGATTGTGCACGTTGTGCAGTTGCTCCTGTTTGCTAATGCCTCGCTCTTGTCTCATCCTCACTCTCGTCTTCCCCATCGCCTAATTAGAGCTACCCACGCTCATACCCATACGGGTACTGGTACGGGCGCAAACATGTCCAACAATGCCGTTGCCATCACTAGACGAAAACGGGTCATTACTTTATTTACTTAGACAATTTGTGTACTTAAACCTACTTAAACTTGCTTAATCACTTGTAATACTTAATTTTGAAAGGTGTCGCCAGCGTGAGTTAACACTTACGCTGCTTACGTTGCTTACACACTTGTGGGTGCGGCATAAGTGTCATAAGTGTACATAAGTATTGTGTGAATTTCCTGATGCATCACATGGACTCGAGAATGAACACACGGAGCACAGGTAGAGACTTCTCATCATCGAATATGGGAACTGTGAAAGCATTAATGGTAAGAATTGAAGGATACAAGGAGACGAACATCGACCACTTCCAACTACAGCATCCAGCTCAGCATGCACTGCCGCTTGTGCATTGGTGATGAGTAGCAGCAGCCATGGCAATACAAATTGCAAGCGCCATCTAGACTCCACTGTGAGGTTGACCATCATAGTGAGATCAAACAATGTACGGTCTCCGAACCAGCAGAAAACATGCTACCAGTGAGAAATCTTGTCGAGACCAAAGTCAATCTCTCGCGCAAGGAGGGACTTCACAAATGACAGACCCAAATGAGTTTGATACCAGCACAGGCACAAGTGGTATCACTGACCGAGAGTGGTGACAATGGAAGCACCCATCGCGTCTTGATTTTCAGTATGAGAGGCATAGGTGGCAAGAAGCATAACGTCATCAGCAGAGAAAGGACCGTAAGCACAAATGGTAGCCCTATCCAATGGTGAGCTTGTAGGTGGTGAGAGTACCAGTCTTGTCAGAGCAAAGAATGGTGACACTGGCCAATTCTTCGATGGCTGTGATACGAGTGACAATAGCCTTGTGCTTGGCAAGCTGAGTGCTGATGGCGAGAGTGACGGACAAGACAGTAGGCATGGCGATGGGAATACCACCAATCAAGAGGACAAGGATGTTGTTAAGACCACGACAATAGCTGTACTTGAAGGAGGGATAGAGGACGAGAATTTCAGCGATGACAAAGATCCCGACGGAAACCAGATAGACGGAGCTGATTTGTGGCAAGAATATTTTGCAAGTGACCTGTGGTGTCATCGTCCTGTCTGACAAGAGAAGCAGCACATCCAAAGAAGGTGTTGGCGCCAGTTGAAATGACAACACCCTCGGCTTCACCCTGCTTGCAGGTCAACCCCCTGCAGATGAGGGTCAGCACCGAATGGGTCAGAAGCAGAGGAAGGAGCAGAATACAGATGAGAAACATTGATCACCAACCTTCTCACTCTGCAGAAGTGATTCACCTGTGCTTGGTCGATAGATACATTGATGGCCTCCATGAGACAACAATCCATAGGAATGATATCACCAATTTTGTGTGAGACCATGTCACCAGGGACAAGATTGGTGGATTCAATCTCGGCCCAAGCACTGTTACACTTGACCTTTGCTTTGGGAGCAAGAGAGTCCATCAGTGCCTTAACTGCATTGCCAGCATTGCACTCCTCGCTCCTCATAGAAACCAATTGTGGAGTTGATAACAGGAGAAGAATGATACCGAGGAAGTCTCCCCAGTCTGAAGGTTGTCCTCCACCATTGGAGAGTACCATGGCCACAAGGGTGGCACCCTTCATGACCCAGGACAATGGATTCCACATTGTCATATCCCGAAATATCGCTAAGTCCAACTCCGGTCCTCCGGTCCTCCTCCGGTCTTCCACTTGCGAACTCCGGAGCGTTCTCGCTCAGTTCGTACCTCCGGACCTCCGGACCTCCATAGATCTTCTCTCCATTCTGTTACGCATGTCTTATACTCCATTTGTACTAGCTCACGCTTTGTAGTTCCCTCCGATCCTGTGTCTCGCTTAGGAACACAGCTCCGGCTTCTGTACTCCCGGAGCACAGCTCCGGTATACTTATACCCGACTCCGTATTACTGATCACATCTCGTACTCTGTACTTCGTAATCAGTTCCGCTCCGTATAAATAGTGTACTTCCGCTTGTACAAACTTCAGTCTGATATCAACTCGATTTACTCCTCTTCCGCTCGAGTCTTGACGACTCTCCTCCGAACCTTCGCTCGACTAAGAAGTGTTAGCACTCTTAAGTCATACTCTGACCTTCCGGACTCACCTCCGAGTCATCTCCGAACATCTCCGTAAATCCGGGACCCGGGATTCCAACAAGGGCGCACCACATACGGTGAAGCCAAGTCCCTTCCGGTCAAGCCATAACTCCGGAGTTCCGGAGTTCGCCTCGGAGTTCACGTTCTTAACACACATGAAACTTAAGAACTAGCATCAAATATAAATTTTAGCGCAAACCAAGAGCATGTATGTATGTGGTATCATTACCTGAAGGAATGCACTCTGCTCTTCTTGCTCTAGTTTGTTTGGACCAAACAGCTCAATACAATGGTGAGCTTCCTCTGAATTCAAACCATTCTCATCACACTGTAGAAGTTTGAAGATATCTTTGATGACAATCGTTTCCAGATTGACCTTCTCCTTGTCATACAGGTCTTCAGCTTTAAGCTCAGTGCTCAATCTTGAGGTGCGAAAAATTAGGAAATGTAAGGAAACAGGTCTGAAATGTGACAAACCAAAGACATGTCGACATTGGCATCTATGCGCTGGGCAATCACTAGCAAAAGCTGCAGGCACACTTTGAGTACATAATTTTCCCACAGGGTCAAGTTGCCTGAAAACGACATATTATATACAACATACTGCTACAAACTATCCTGCAATCTCGAAAGCATGGTGATCAGCATACTTGTTGACATAAAATGCACGGAACACATCATAGGAATGGTGGGGTTTCATAGTGACAGAGATATCCTTTTCGCCATAAATGGGGATTAAGTGGGCTGCACAAAAAATTGTGTCAATATGGATTACCACCAAGTTTGGGGAATGTCCAGGAAGAAAAGATGGGCGAACCATCCACATTCCAGTGAGGACAGTCGCCTATTTTATTGAACCACCATATGACTGCACATGGGTAGAGTACTCCCTGCTAAGTGAATGAAAAAAAAGTGAGAACACATGCAATATCATATGCATGCATTGGGCCTGTTTCCTCAGGATTGGTTCCAACAAAGATGCAGTCTTGCCTTGGACCAGCACTCCTTCACATGGGGGTGGAATGGATGTATTCAGTGTGCATTCCGCCAATGCCGCTCAAATTGCTTGGTGCATAAAAGCATGAGGATGCAGAGTTGAAGGTTGAGATGCGACCTTCAAAGTGAGGACAGCTGGCAATGGGGATTTCCATCAGATCTCCTGGGTGGAGCTGACTAAAGAGGAAACGGCGAACAAGATTGGGTAATGTTGGTGCCTCGAGCTCTTGGGCTAACTTGGATAGTGTTATGCTTGGCCTGGGTAAGGACGAGCGTGCCTCTGTTGGACAGAGTCGAGTTGCTATACGAGGGAGAACCTTCCTATGGATGGGGTTCTACCACAGACCTTCAATGGGTGATGCTCACGAAGAGACCAACAACCAGGGAAGAGACTAGGGTCAAGGGTTCTGCTAGCAACAGCTAGTGGGACTATACACCTGGCCGGGGTGAGCGGAGTCGCAGACGGGATCGAGGTGCTGACCGACTAGCGAGAGCTAGAAGGGAGTCGAGGAGGTGACACAGAGATTGGATTCCTAGTGACTGTATGGAAGTACAGAGGAACTCTAGCGTGAGGATCTCTAGTGCTACTACTCGGGTATAAGTATAGTAAGGTTTGCATAAGGGTAGGCTCGGTGAGGCTGCACTAGGAGTATCCGGATCATGACGAGTCGTCGTGAGTCATGGAGGAAATGATGACTAAGCGAAGTGGCAACCGGACGGAAGCGAAGAGCGGAATGGGAACCGGTTGACACGTGAATGGGAAAGGTCATTGCAGATGAAAGGAAAAGATAGTCCGTGAGCATATGATCATAACAGATAGTGTGCGGGCACGTTTCCGCTCTATGTGTGTAACAATAATATTTTAATCTTTTGTTAGATGAAGCTCTAAAAAGGATTGGTGCTTAGGGGGTGTTCTCGCAAGCTCCACATGTGCGGCAAGGCTAGTTGGGCAATCATCAGGAGCCACTTCATCGTTGTCTGCCTGTACACTTGCTGTTGTTGATTCTAAGGTTTTCTGTTCAGCGATGGAGTCTGTCGCACCCTGATTGGCAGCACTGGCATGTTCACCGGGTGCTTGAGGCAAAGCAAAAGGGTTCTCTATCGGGCAACAGCATGAATTATTCACTCATAACAGTAACAAAAAAGGAGCGTATGAAGTGAGTCGAGGGCTGATGATAGGCAGGTCCCTTCAAGCATTCCCCACTTGGTGAAGTCAAGGTGTGCCACACTGATTTTGTCGAGGCACTGGTTGGTGAGAAGCATCTGACCAAGTGCCTCATACCTGCTTGATCAACAATATGGCTCTTTCACTGCATTGATGTGTTTGCACTCCATGATGGAGGAACAGAGACCATTCAGTGTGCCGAATAGACGTATGAGAGCGGGATAGTGTTTAGTGGAGTGTTGATGGGGCAAAGAGAAAGTCCTGACAACAGGAAACTCCCTGGTTCTGAAAATTTCTCGATAGTGGTGGAAGCGAGAAAGAGCATCCTGAATTTGATCCAGATGCTGTTCTGTGATGACATGGCGGCGAACAGCATCGCAGAATTCCAAGAATGCACAAAATGTGCAAACCATTTCAGGGGGGATATGACCTTCAATTGCTGCAATATACACCTGATAAGGGATGTGAATGGTGATAAGATTGGGCCTGATATTGAGGTGCCATACATACCTTCATCAATGCCTTCGAATCATCACCAGTCCACTGCTTGAATCCCCGGCCCTGTGGGAAGCGTCGCAGGCCCGTGAATGGAGCAACAACAACAATCCTAGTATTCACCATCTAGTCAATTATACAATGGAACATGAGAAACGGTCAACTACTTACCTCTGGTCAATGTCATCAAGGACACGTTCAGCCTCCCTCTTGCTGTGTTTGGCCTTGATATACAATTCTACCCAATCTACGAGATGATCTTTAAAACACCCCTTAATGAGTTGATGCAGAAGATTGGGGGTGATGAGTTGGTTGATGTCTGCACAGGGAAAGTCGTTCATAAATGGCTATGAGAAGGTTATGAGAATTTGCATTTGCATGAACTTAAAATTGAAAATATACAATGAGGTCTCCGACAATTCCATAGTCCTTCCAAAGGACTGCAAGTATGCACTCTTTCAGAAGCTCCTCTATGAATTCTAGGCTGCATGTGTGTGCATCAGCATCCAAATTAGTCCGATTTGCAAAGCATCTATATCAGAATATTGAAACACTCAGGTGATCACAACCAACCAGAATATTCTGAGACAACATACCTTGGACACCAGCCTTGCACAATACAGGATAAGAGAGCCTGCTCCTCGTAGTCAGCTATGTATGGTCCCAGACCATATACCACATGACGATAATAGCTGTCACCAAACTTGATGACTTCGGGTGTTGTCATTGCTGGCTTAAGAGGGCTGAGAATTGTTGCCAGCGAGCTATGGAAGAGTTGCCAGCGAAATCTTCAAAACGCAACATCGGATGCATGCTCCTTGGTTGCTAGTCAGAATATAGATGAGGCACTGAAAACGAAACTGATGTAACGAAATGTACTTACTTTTTGGGATTGCCAGGAAACCAATAAGTACTAGAGTGTCGCAATGAGCTCGGTGTATGTGGTTGCAGACATTTCCAATGAATAGATACAAAAGGTAAAATTCATTGTTCCCTGTTCCAACCAAGACAGTCATCTTGTCGCTACTGAGAATTATGGGCACAAATATGCTCCTGAGTGTGTTTCGGTCCTCAGAAATAAGGTCCTGGATTGATTCAAGTTAGTACACGTCCAAGCAGGTAGAAGAAGATGATGTACCGCCTGCTCCCATGCCCAGTCACCAGACATGAAGTCCTGGAACTGTCTGGTGTCATCCTCGGTTGAGTACTCCCTGAACAGCCGGAGGTCAAACTTGCTTGCAAAAGCGGTATTTCCAATGATCCGGTGGATGACATGACGGGGGTTTCTGAACCAGACTTCAAACTTTTGTTGCATCCACAGTGGTGGATTAGCTGTTGGGATGACACCAGTATAGTGGACTGAGAAATTCTCCCATTTGATGTCACCAAGGGGAGTGCTGTCAATTGTTTTGTACAGATGGCAATGGTTTTCAAATGGTGGCCTCTCACCATGTTTGAGTAGACTTGCAGCCCATAAGTCAAGAAGAACATCGATTTGCATAGTTGACATTTGATTTTGGGTGAAGAGGAACTCCACTGTCTCAAATCCAATATGATTGTTGTATGGGGTCCAGTCATTGGAATTGGTGTCATTGGGAGGAGCGGGGGCACCAGGTGCCAGAAACTCGCCTTGTATATCACAAGGACGTGCTCAGAGGTTGTTAATGGATCTTCTCAAGAGCACAGAACTTCACCATGACTTACTGTTTAGTTTTGTATGGTAATTTCGGTAGAGCTTGTCTCCTGGCCCATAAAACTGAGAGTCTACATCTGCTGGAGGGGGTAAGTCTTCATCTTGGGGTGCGCCAGGTTCAATGTGGTCTTCAGGGTGATAGAAATCTTCATCGTCCCATTGGTCACCAGGATCTGGTTCAAGCTCATCTGAGAATGGGTCCAGAGAATCCAAGCCATCAGTAGACTCCATAGGTTCTACTGATGATTGAGATGGTGGCATAGCATGCAGGACAGGGTGTGCTGCACACATGTGTTTTGTGCGACCGGCTGGCATCTTGAAATAGCGCCTGCATCCCTGTTTTTCACAAGGTAGTTGCAGTGTGCTATGCTGCATCTCTGTGCTCAGTGGGTGTGATATGCAACACGTTAGAGTTGGACAAAGTAATAAAATTTGGGCAGTTTAAGTCACAAGGATACAGTTAAAAGTAAGACTCTGTTCGGACACCAAGTTTCAAGTTTGAATTTGGAAACACGTGACTCAGAGTAACTCAGGATTCACCAGATCAATAGATAGATATCTTTGAATGCAGTATATATAGGCAATCAATGATAACAGCCCGCAATGTAAGCTACGATGGATATTGAAAGCCAGCAGCATGTCCTGCGCCACCAACGATTGGCAATCATCCTCACTACAGTCATCGTCCAACTTGTCTACTACTACAATCTACTTTTCCTCACCCCCAATTCACTGATCCCTTTTCATACTTTGATACTAACAGGAAAAAATCTGAATCTCTCTAGGTGTCAAGTTACAGGTCTTCCAGTCTTTAGTGGAAACACTCAGCAAGATCGGCATGGTGCCCTCACAAAACGGCATCTCTGTCGAGGAGCAACTCGCTATTTTCCTGCACACTGCAGTCACCAGACTTTCGACGCAACATATTGCTGAGTGGTTCCAACATTCACCAGAAACAATCTCGAGGTGAGTTTATCCGCTTTATCACATTGAAAACCAACTCATAATTCTACTAGATACTTCAAATGCATCCTCTTTTCCCTTTCGTTACCGCCTTTTTACACATTCCCTCCGCTAACACACCAATACCACTCGCTATTGACAGGCATTCCCGCTTCCAATTTTTCGAAGACTGCATCGGTGCAGTAGACGGTACTCACATCCAGGCTTTTGTACCTATGAGAGATCACGCAAACATGCGGAACCGGAAGGGATTCCTATCCCAAAACTGTCTTTTTGGTTGTGATTTCGATTTCCTTTCTATGCACTCACTGGCTGGGATGGTGTGACTGCTGATGCCACTCTCTGGAGTACCGCACATTCAACTGACCTGCATATTCCCAATGGAAAATATGTTCTTGGGGATGCTGGGTTTGGCATTTCTATGACATGCATGGTACCGTATTGTGGCATGTGCTACCACTTATGGGAATGGCAACAAGCCAGACTACGGTATGTTTGCATGATCAATGAATCCCTTATCTCACTCTTTTTTTCTCTTTAGTCCTCAAAACACTCGGGAACTCTTCAACCTATGTCATGCAGCTCTGTGGAACATCATAGAGTGCATTTTAGGCATAATGAAACGGCGCTGGCATCTTCTCCAAATCCCTGCCGAATACGACATGGATATTCAAGCACATATTCCCACCGCATTGTGTGCGCTCCATAACTTCATGTGCTGATATGATCCTGATGAAATATTTAACCCTGATTTCTTTGATGGGCATGAGAATGGGGGAGGCATTGATGGTGACGGAGATATGGAGGAGGAGATCGACGAAGTGCTCGTCGGATCTCTAGCTGACAGACCCATCAGTGCAGCAGAGAGGCAGCAAGCAGAGTCTCTGCGAGATCAGATTGCCCAGGAGATGTGGACTGACTATCAGCATACCCTTCGCCAACATGGGCTCTTGTAGTAAGTTGAAACAGCATGTGCTAGTGTCCAATAATCATGATATTCATATCACGTCTCAAAATTGTTACAACAATAAGAAAAAACAAAGCTAGGTATCATCCAAATCAACTGCGGCATATGGACTGGAGTTTCACTTGTAACCAGACTTTCCAGGTCTCCATATCTGACATGCTACGAAAAACCATGGCCTGATTCACATTGTTTGTGAGATAATCACTGATCGTGATCCTGTCGAGTACAGAGAGCTCAGTATGTTCATTGAGGATATTTATGGCTTGACTGAGATCAGTCTCAGGAACCTTTACTGAAGGTTTCCTGATATCGGCCATTGTGTGCGAAAAATCCTTGAAAGCAGAGGCGATATCTTGCATCGCTGCACTGCCTTCTAGTTGTGCTTGAGCGGCAACCGTTGGTGCACAGGAGCGTTTGCGAGCACCTTCAGATAATTCAGATGGTGCCTCTGCTTTCCTTTGCCCGTGGCTGATGCTGGTGACATGTGTTCCATCAGAGGCAGTGGAAGACGCAGCAATGTACTAACTCAATGGTGTGGAAGGAGGGATGATGTCGGGATTGCTACCAGTAGAGGCTTTGGGGAGGGAACTTGGAGCGTCGATTGCGGAGGAGAGCTGGTGGAGATTGAGCGTACTTGAGGATGGTTCCATGGAGGCCAGCTGTTTGGGAAGATGGGTGGAAGCCGATTTGCTGCCAGCCTGTTTACAACTACTGATAGTCAGATTGTAGCCACTCTTGCCTCAGGGTTGGGCCTTGTGTGGCACAAGTACCAGCATTTGCTTGTAGTGTGCAAACCCCTTGTTTCTGAACTTGTGGGAACCACGATGACTCTAAATAAATCAATTTTAGTATAAAAATACTCTGCTGGTGTATGTTGATAATGACATACCTTGGTATATGTATCCCAGACATCCTCGGTTTCTATTGTAATACCCACTCCATCCACTTCTGAAAAAGAAAATCTGGAAGTATTCTTGAGCTCATGAACAACCTCAAACTCAGTCTTGAGCTAGATATTTGATCAGTATCGCCGATTATGTGGGGACAGCAGGATGACTCAACACAGCCGAATTTTTGTTTGCATGCATCAGCGGTCCTCTCCCCTTCACCTGCCGCTAAGGTGAACTTGTTTCGCAGGTGATCAGCTAATTAATTCCATGTTTGTACCTTGAAGTCCCCTTCACCCATCTCAGGCTGCTTTCCGATAAGAAAATTGAGCATCTTGCTGATGTGCACAGCCTCCCATGTAGCTTTTGGCTTACAGATATGAGCGGAGGACAAGGAGGCATTGAAATCTGCAGGGTTTATCACCCCACGAGAACATAGTGACCTGGACGAAGACGATCCAGAGGAATTCAAATGTCCCATGATGATGGTACATCAGCAAACTTCTATTAGTCAGCCCTGTTCAGGGCTGTCTAGACCCTCCAGCCTCTTCAGCCTCCACAGATATGTCCTTCTCTGGAGACAGCTGTACAGGTCTGTGAAGGTCTGTGGATGGTCTGTGGATGGTCTGTGGATGGTCTGTGGGAGGTCTGTAGTAGGTCTGTGGAGGTCTGTGGAGGTCTGTGGATGCTGACCAAATATCATCATTACAATGACCAAAATAAATAAACCATACTATCTTCTATGTATAGTCATATTGTTATGCTTTGACCTGAAGTGAACAAGTAATGCTGGACCGGCAGGTCAAGTTGCGTGTTCCTGGATCCTGAAGAGGTATCCCCGAATGGCTATGGCAGCAACAACGTCTAGAGTCGCTGAGGCTTCCAAACACCGTCTATGGGTAAAGGCATGTGTTGAATCTAAGTCGACCTGGAAAGGGAAGACTTCTCAGAAGGGCTGAGATCCGAGGAGATGTGGAGGTCGAATGAAGGAGCTCAGCGTGGCTTCTTGACACTATGCGGTAGATTGCATAGATCAAGGTAAGGTACATGAGAGAAAGAAGCAGGCCTTTTATAGGCCCTACGTATCGGAGCCCATAGTGGACTCAGAATAAATATGACTTGAAGTGAGTCGGGACGGAATGGAACGGAAGTATAGTACTACAGCCTCGGCAGGCGGGAACGGAAGGTGAGATATAAATATGAAATAGGATCAGGACAAACCGGGATCGGATAAAGTAGGATCACGAGGCAGTGCATAAAGAGAGCACTGCCAAGGAGGTAAAGTCTGTGTGAGGCGATGTAAGTAAAAGGAAATAGATTCAAATGTGTACTGCTTCAGAAGACGGTGTCCATTGCCTCCGTGGTAAGGCAGTTCCCCTCGGCATCGTAATGGTCAAAGCTAAATAGCTCGTCCCACTGGCTTTGAGGAATCTCCGTGTCCAGTTGGAAGTCGGCCCACAGGTCCCGTGACGAGAGGGGAGGAAAAGATAGGGGGTCCTCCCATTCTGTAACACATATACTACTATTAGATATCATCCAATGTAAGCTAACTACATACTATACTAATCATAGAACTACATACTTACTATTATATCCTAATACTAGTACTACTACAATATATATGTGGTCCCCCACCATGACACTAATTAAAGGGTAGTATGCTTAATATTGCTGATGGGACAGCATACAAAGTTGTCAGAGAGTTAAAACCATAGTTAATAATACTAATCAGAAGATGTATATAACCCATTATCCAATGTATGTATACTCAGTGTTGGTACACATTTGACTACACTTTGACTACACTTTTTGCTACACTTTGACTATACTTTGACTACACTTTGGGTACACTTTGACTACACTTTGACTACACTTTTGACTACACTTTGACTACACTTTGACTACACTTTGACTACACTTTTGACTACACTTTGATCTACACCTTTTGGTACACTTTGACTACACTTTGACTACACTTTTTGGTACACTTTTGACTACACTTTGATTATACTTTTTGATACACTTTGATTACACTTTGGGTACACTTTAACTACACTTTAACTACATATCCACTTTAACTACCCTTTTGACTACACTTTTTGGTACACTTTGGGTACACTTTGACTATACTTATGTATAAAGTAAAAGTTAGTAAAAGTGTACCAAAAAGTATACCAAAAAAATAAACTAAAAGTGTACCAAAGTGTACCAAAAAGTGTACCAAAAAAAGTGTACCAAAAGTATATCCAAGGCATGGTAAAAAGTGTACCAAAAAGTGTAGTAAAAGTGTAGTAAAAAGTGTACCAAAAAGTATATCCAAAGTGTAGTCAAAAGTGTACCAAAAAGTGTAGTAAAAAGTGTACCAAAAAGTGTAGTAAAAAGTGTACCAAAAAGTGTAGTAAAAGTGTAGTAAAAAGTGTACCAAAAAGTATATCCAAAGTGTAGTCAAAAGTGTACCAAAAAGTGTAGTAAAAAGTGTACCAAAAAGTGTAGTAAAAGTGTAGTAAAAGTCTACCAAAAAGTGTAGTAAAAGTGGAACACAAAGTGTACCAAAAAGTATATCCAAAGTGTAGTAAAAAGTGTATCCAAAGTATAGTAAAAAGTCTACCAAAAAGTGTAGTAAAAGTGGACCACAAAGTATACCAAAAAGTATATCC
>QGOI01005277.1:0-10141 GCA_003313885.1 Boletus sp. MG55
ATTATGAGTATTTACATCCGGTGGCAACATATCCGTTCATCCCACCTTGGCATGTTCATAATCTCGCTGACCCTGTTTCGCTGCACCTTCCACCTTACTCTTTCCTGCTTCCCCGATGTCTGGGTATGTACGAGGACGTGTTGCGATTCTGGATGGAAGAGCACAATTCGGGCGGCACGTCTCAAGCGGGTTTGTCAGAGTCTTCGCCTTCAGTGCAGGTCATTTTGGCGCTACGCAAGTACGGCCCCGATAATCCCCACCTTTACCCGCTCGTCCTCCGGTTCCTCACGTCGACGCCTGCGCTTCTCACTGCGCAACAAGCAGATCTCGAATCTCTCCTGGAACATATCGAGAGCGAAAAGATCATGTCGCCTCTGTCTGTCGTACAGGTTCTCAGTCGGAACGAAGTGGCCAGTGTTGGACTCGTCAAGGGCTGGCTGATGCGGCAGATCAAGGAAGGCATGGAGGAGATCGCGACGGTGCGTTTACTCTCTTTTTACTCACTCGCGTCGACGAGACGTATTGCTATCGTCCATTTCGGATTATCGTGATTCCAGAGCAACGAGCACGTCGAGCACGTTATAGACGCGAACCTATCCACGCTTCCGCTCGAAACTGGACTTCAAGTTCTGTTCTGGTACCAGCCATTACTATTAGTATAAACAACTTTCAGGCCCACATGGGAATAATCACGTGATAAAAAGGGGTAGCATCCGAGCCCTGGCTCATTAATCTCGTATGTGCCCCAACGACAACTGTCTTCACGAAAAAGAACAACATTACCTACTACGTCCCCAAGAGTCAACAATAAAAATGATACATATCGGTACAAATGGCATAGGTGTGTAGTCTAGCATGAATAGGCGGTATTATCTGTGTGGAATGTAGGTTCGAGTTGACCAGCAAATCTGGCGATATTACGTCCGGGTCGTTGATACACTTGTGTAGCGGTCGAGATAGATAGGTCTATGATATGCTCGTTTAACGTGCATGCGCGTTCAAAGCATCGGAAGGGAGCGGGGAGGCAGACCGGCGCCTCGCCGGACAAGCTCTCGCGTGACTGTACTGGACGTCACGGCGAGAGAGAGGTAAACCACATTCGACGCATCTCACCTTGATGCGAAGGTGGCAGGTGACGATATGCCTGGGGATGCTCTCCCTTTGCAAGGGCTTTGCGCATCCCGTCCACGGACACGCCGCCGTGTCCTTTCCAGAAGTGCGAAAGCGGTGGACCTGTTTGAGGTGGTTGCGAACGGATCGCACGTTTCCATGCACTTCAGCGTTGCAAGCCGAACCACCTGTCGCGTACTGGCAAATGCGGACGGTGTTCGAGTGAACCGCCAAGGGGTTCGCTGTGGAAATGGGAACAGGCGCAGGGGCAACTCCTCCAAAGCCATGGAAGGTCGTCGATGTCGAGGGAGGATGGGTTTGGTTCAACCCGCTCGGGGCATGAAGTGGGACGTTCGCCTGTTCGGGGAGGCTTTGGGGGGATATCATCGTCGAGGGAGCAAAGTTCGGAAGTCCAGACGGACCGGGAGGAGGAAAGGTTCTCAGCTCCGTTTCATCTACTCGATGCGAGTGGGGCTGATTAGCGGAAGGGATATCATATGGAGGTTCTCCGTTTGCGAAAATCAAAGCAGGCACCGCATTATCTGCGCTTGGGTGAGGATTCGAATAACTTGATGAAGGCATAGACATGTGGTGGTCATAAAGAGAGCGGAATTCCGATTCTGCAGTGAGAATCGAAGGGAGGGGAACGACGGGGGCGTGATGAAGGGGATCAGGTAGTGGGGGGTTGCTGTCGCGAGGCCACTAGAGTCAATCGTTGCTCGCAGCAGCAGTTGGCACACGTACTCTAGGTAATAATTAGGCACCCAGGGAGAGCAATTTTGATGGACGGCAGCCGGCCCCTCCGAATAAATAAAGCTGGGATGATTGAAGCCAACAGCGGGGTGAGAGGAGGATATCATGATGATGTGAGTGGTGGTTGATGAGAAGTGCACGCCTTCGTTGAAGATACGCGAGATGCATCGGTGGGGAGTGTCGGTCTTAAGTAATAAATACGGCTGGACAAGCGCTCGTTCGTCGCGGCGATCAAGCGAGTGATCACAATTGGTTCGATGGCGTAGAAAGTACGCATTGGGTACGATGGCGTTGTTTGGGCGGCGGATCATGGAGCCCTCCGGAGAGATCATCCAGATCTAACGCA
This sequence comes from Boletus sp. MG55, assembly GCA_003313885.1. Classification (NCBI taxonomy): domain Eukaryota; kingdom Fungi; phylum Basidiomycota; class Agaricomycetes; order Boletales; family Boletaceae; genus Boletus; species Boletus sp. MG55. The sequence continues at coordinate 2,210 of QGOI01005277.1, forward strand.
AAAGTCCCGTATCCATCGAACGTCCGTTTTGAATTTGTTGACAGTAAGAATTCCTAGGGTACGGAAGATGATGAGGTGCCGAATCTTTACGTTGACGGCAGTTGGGCTACAACGGTTGCAGCCTCGAGGTCTGTATCACAGACAGGCCCGGCGACCCAGTATACTTGGGTGTCTTGGCAGTCCATGGAAAGAGCTACCCTACCGACAAGTATGTGATGAATGGGCGTGTGACATAAGTAAGCCCTACACGAACCTTTCTGGCGTCAGCTATGACGAGAATCAATCGAACCTTCATAATCGGGCGAAACTGGGTAGCACTGGAACTTGGTATCAGCTCCCCCTTCACTAGTAACTGCGACGCACGGCATTGTCATAGAATAGAGTTTCGTTAGTACGGGTACCCCAAATCCCATATAAGAGCTGACCATGTTACGTGTATTGGCGCCGTCCACATGACTGCATGGCACGCTGCAGTTCGGAACGCGCGAAAAGATCGTTCGAAAGCTATCGCTCTGGGAATCTCATCAGCGGGACATTCTTGACAGAACCTTCCGTGTCAAATATCGTGGGAGGGGAGTGCGAGATAAGCAGACCTGACCTGGTTGCCACTGGCGTTCAAGTCGTACCTCGTAAACACTCGACAGCTCGTGGCTCGTCGGCTGACGTACGAATTAAACTATGTATCCTCTCGGTGATCTTGGGCCGTGATTTCTTTCTCCGATACGAGTCCTGAGTGCCATAGCAATCTCCGAAGATGATATATTTTCATACCCCTTGACGACTGGCCATCCAAAAAAATTTATTGGAGCGGGAGGGGAATTTGTCAATGCGCCAGGCAGCGAGACTTCTGACTCGGCGCAGGAACAATTGTGACTCTGAGTCGGCAGTGCCGAACAACCAGCCCCTTCTCACGTCCGCCACCTGTCCCGGATGAATTTTGAGATTGAAATTCGTTGGACGTACCAGCATTACGTAACGTGGAAACGTTATTTGCAACCAATATCGACATTCTAGCGTATCATCCTTCTGTGCGCTCGGTCAGAAGGGGGTTGTATTGAGAACTTAATCTTGTTCCAAAGAATCTATGAACGCGTGACTTTATCGGAGTGGCGCAAGTGTGGCAGGACAGGTACATACGCGAGGCCCGACTCATCGGCCCGACAAAATCAATGATCCCGTACTGGGGACTGGCGTCCCAAAGCTTGATAGCGTCTTGCCAAGGGGTATCACAGTAGTAGACTTCGTATACGCCAGGACCCTTGATTGACAATGGGCGTCACCGTCGTAAGCCGATTAGCGAAGGTACTCCGCACCCCCCGGCCTCCAGTCCGACCGGACCATCTTGTGGAGAACCCTATGCCTATTGTTGGTAAGTAGCGTCTATCTGGGCGGTCGTCTGTCACAAACCTGTACGACACATTATCGGCGCGCGCGTTGCCTAAACTATCGAAAGTCCAAGGGCGGTCCAACCTCGTGGTGTTCTGTACACGCACGTCGATCCAACGATCCACTTCTTCGTTCTTCCGCCCTATTCTAGCGTGACACGGCTGGGCAGCTTGAATGCGCAGGGTTCGTCCGCCTTACCTCCCCCGAATCCCCGATAAGGATGAGCGATGGTTTCCAACTGGATACACGTTAGCAAAAAAAAAAAAAAAAAGGTTCGACATGCCAGTGTGCTCCTGCCACTGCTCAAAAAAGACTCCACACACCCATTCAGAGTCCGAACCTAGAACGAAAGTTTTATTTCCATCATGGCTGAGTCTGAGTTGATCGCCATTCAGTCGTCGCCGCACGCGTCTGCCAGTATGATGGGAACCCCCAAGTTGGGCAGAGGCGGAGATAATACGTTTTACATAACCGTCTGGGCATGGACTAAATTTAGTGAAGTGACGACGATTGTTTGGACGAACTCGCTGACCATGCGGCCTGCCTTGCGTATGGAGAGCTGCCAGGTGTTTGTGGCCGAATGATCGAGTTCGTCCGAGTCGGTCCCGCCGGGATGATGTTCCGGTGATGATTTTACGCGAAGTTTATTTGACGTTGGTTTGGCGTGCACAATAAAAAAAGTTATGTAACTACGTACATGATAGTCCCTGCGGTCTTGGCTATCGCACGGCTCTACCCACCGTCGGAATCGATGCAAGCAGCCACCCGTTGTGCTACATCAGAGTCCAAGCAGCACCGCTTCGTCAAAATCCGAACCAGATCCTTCCCCCTCGGAAAACTCTTCTCCACCAACGACCCCAACCCTTTGAGGATGCGACCGATCCAAGCCTCGGACGGCATCGTAAACTTGCCCTGGTCGTCGAAGCGCGAGAGAAGACTCTGAAGGATGTCCCTCGACTCGGCATACTTGGGATGACTGTCCAGCGTCGTGATGCACGCATGTCCGGCCGAGTGGATCCCGTTCTTGTCCAACGTCTTGCCGTTGCGCTGCCACCAGTCCTCCATGTCCGCTTCTCTCTCCAAGTGGGTCACCGCGAGCGCGATCGGCACCTCTTTCTTCCCGAGGACTTCGTAGAACAATCTGTAGTTGCTCTGCGCGGTCGCCGTGATCCTGTTCCCGCGTATACAGAACAGGAACAGGCTGATGCCGCCCGTCGCGCTCAACCTTCGAATGAGGTGAACGGCTTTTTCGATGGCGCCGACGAAGCCGTTCGGACCCTTTTCGGGTTCCTCCAAGCCAACGGTGTCCCACAAGCGAATGGTGGTGGAGCCGAGTTGGAATTGGTACTCGGAAGAGTCCAGCGTACATGGTGTACTGTCCGGCGAGACCGACGCGATTTGCCACCCTGCGAGGAGATTGATGAGCGAGCTTTTTCCAACGCCGGTCTCTCCGAACAACAAGACGTGCAAGTCTTTGGGGGGTACGGTCCGCGGATGGAGAGATCGTTTCATGATGAGGTTGCGCACGAGCTCTCGGCACAACTCGCGACGCCCGGGTACTTGGGGATGACAATTGTCGGGCAGGCAGGTGATGCAAGCATGATCGGAGAAGGGCATCTCGTAGTCTGAAAACACGCCCGAGTTGGTCGACCACCATTCCTCCATAGAGAACACGGTATCGAACGTGGTCGACCGATTCTCAAGCTCTGTGATGACCGCGACGACAGGCGTTGCGGGAGAGAACTTGTCGCGCACTTTCATGATGGTATCATACGTCCTCTTGGTCGCCGTCATAATCTTGGAGATGCCACGGATGCAAATGATCAGGAGATGGACACCACCTCTCTCGCTGAGGTCCGTGAATAGCGATCGCAACCCTTCCTGTGCGCGCTTTTGGAGCCCACTCCCATGTAACCCCTCCCCCAGCCCAGGTGTGTCCCAAAGACGGAACACCTGATTATTGCTCACCCAGTCATAGTAACTCGTCGCGCTCGTGATAGGGCTCACGTCGTTCCCCACAACGGCCAGATCCGCTCCAAGTACGACGTTGACAAGGGAGCTTTTCCCAACTCCAATTTCACCTGCGATAATGATGTTGCGAGCCAGCTTCGGCGAAACGCCCTCGACGATGAGGTTGCGAACGAGTCCCTGACACGACTCGCGTCGGCCAGGTAACTTGGGATGGCAATCGTCGGGTAAAGTCGTGATGCAAGCATGCGCAGCGAACGCCATGCTGAATTCGGAAAGCATCGCACCGTTGCTTGTCCACCATTCATCCATGGAGGGAATGATGTCTGGCAAGGCCGATCTCCTCTCAAGCTCGGTGATGACAGCGACGAATGGGACGTCCGGAGCGACCTTTTCACGAATCTGCAAGACGGTCTCGTATGTCTGCTTCATGCCTCTGGTGACCCTGGGGAGTCCGCGCATGCAAAGTACTAGGAGATGGACGCCACCCCCCTTCCTCAGCTCCGTAAGAAGTGATCGAAGCGCATCCTTTGCTTGCTTTGGGGGTACGGTCCCAAACGAGCCTTCGCTAAGACCAGGCGTATCCCAAAGACGGAACGTCTGCGCATCATAGACCCAATCATGACATTGCGTTCCGCTGGTGACTCCACGAACGTCGTTCCCTGTGGCACAACAGTTTGCACCAGTGACGAGATTGATCAGAGAACTTTTCCCGACTCCGGTTTCTCCTGCAACGACGATGTTACGAATTGAGTCGAGTCGCGCACTTGAGACGTGTTAGCATTAGCCCGAATCTCGCGCGAGGACTCGGCTCCTACATTGCAGATAGGCTTATCATCACCCAACTCGCTGCAGGTGCCTACAGAGAGGCTTCTATCGTAAGCCTCTGGGACTGCAGGAGAGGGAACACATACTTTGTACCACCGTGCGGAAAGCTAGAGGGCAAAGACGAAGGGCTACCAGAGCAATTTCATGGAGACCTCGTTGCTTCCACGAGCTCGACGGTCCTTCTTGAAATGGCAAGTCCTGCGATATGAATCGCCGTTAACGGACCTTATGGTGGTAGATCGATATGATCTATCGCCGGGCCGCGTGCCTCATGGTCACCCCAACTATTTTAGGGTTTGAGACCGTTACTATCCGAGGCTCTTCTACGAGACCGGCCTGCAAAGTTGACATGCACACAAAGTCGAGGGCGAAATACCAGATACACCAAACTCTAGGGTATGATCGTTCCGAGATGGTTCTGCTTAGCTTCTCCTCCAACGTATCAGACCGCGAATCCGAATAGATTTAGGTAGACAGGCTGCAGACACACGAAGCAACATGATTCTTCCTGCTGTTGAAAGGCGCGACCTGCCACGTACGGGATGGCGTGAACCTGTCCGAACTAGTCAAAACTCCCAACAATATACACAGTAGTCGCACATGTCAGCACCTTGAACCTGCGCTTACCTATGATAGACCTTTCAACACCTCGTCAAGTTCTCCCCGAACCTTTTGTATCTCGGCGCGCTTCCTTTGCAACTCCCCACTGTTGTAAACTCTCAGAGCTCCCCGGGTCTCGTTCACAAACTCATGTGACCTCTCCGTCGACCTCGACAATTCGGAGGGCTCGGTGGTATTGGCCCCGGTTGAAGGTTCCTGAGAAAGCACGCTCGAAAAGTCTACACCAGAAGCACGCAAGAGAGCAAGGTCACGGAGAGTGTCGCTGAGTGGAAGGGGTTTGGACTTGGACGACATCGTGGAAGCGAACAAGCAAGCATCGCTTCGAGGGGCTGTGACCCCGTCGCCGCGCGTCTGTCGGAGCACACGACTTGGTCTCTCCCTTCACTATCGTCTCTAGTCAAGGCCTGTGCAGTGTACTGTTACTCATCTTCACCATCCAGGATAGCTCTGAGACAAGGCTCCTATCATTTACCACGATTCTTAGATAACACTTCAATGGAGTCGGCACCCGAAGACCGTCCTGCACCTCCAGAGGACGAGAATTCCACCCCTACACGACCTTCCACAACCGAGCCCATGACACACCCTGCGTTCGACTCTCCAGACGCAGACGTCGTCCTGGTCTCGCGCGACCTCGTTCGCTTCCGGATGCACTCATTCACACTGAAAACCACATCGGGGTGGTTCCGCTCTCTGTTCTCACTCCCCCGGCCTTCCCCGTCAAACTCTGCAGATGCAGGCGCGATGGGGGGAGGACCGTGATCGGCGGCCTGCGCTGACCCCGTCCATCGCAGATCCCGAGACGATCCATCTCGATGAAGAATCATCCACGCTCGAGCTCCTATTCCGTATGATTAGCGGTCTGCCCATCCAACCAGTGGTGTCGTTTGACATCGTCGACACGCTCCTATTCGCTTCGGAGAAATATGATATGCCGGGCCCCACGTCGCTCGTGCGCATCGCTGTGCTCACGCCGCCCCTCGCGGACCAGCCTCTACGACTGTACGCCGCTGCATCGCGATGCGGGTGGACGGAGGAGGCCAAAGTTGCCTCACAGAGGACTCTTTCAATGAATTTATGGCAGGACGAAAACTGGGAGATGCTCGCAAAGATTGACGTGCGCTCTGCGCTCGCACTCCTGAAGCTTCATCGGTCGAGAAGAGAGGACTTGCGCAAGAAACTTGATGAACACCCGTTCGTCAACGCAAACCCATTGACCTTTTGTTCAAGATGCAGGCGACAGACGGATCATCACGCATGGCGGGAGCTCAAGCACAGAGTCACCGCGGAGATGGACTATAGACCGTTGGGGGACACGATCTTGGATGGGGGACTGACGGAGTGGCCAGAGGCAAAGGCATGCTGGGAGGCGAAATGCCCGCACGGGGATTGTGCGATCGTGCAGTACGACAAGACGGAATCGATGCGACTGATCAGAGAGTGCATCGACACCCTCCCAAAAACGACGTGACTATGTATTAGGTAATGACATGAGCATGAGTCAATTTACACTTTGTCCTCCTTGAAAAAGAACATGCTCGCCTTCACATCGCGTTGGCTGTCGAGGACAGCCAGGTCTCGCTCGTTTTCTACCGTCTCGCTCCTCAGAGCACCCACGGAACCACCCAAACCCCCTCGGCCGATAGATGACTCCACTTCGGCCCTCGACTATAAAAGTACGCAGAGAATACGTCCTCCACCTCTCCCCGTGTCGGACGTTCCGCGTTCGCGGAGCGCTGAAGAGGCCGTGACCAACATCTTGTACAATACGCCGCCTCCGAACTTGCAACCCTATAAAAAGTTTGTCCCGTCTCCCAACATGTGATAGTCGCTGACGAGCGTGTTTTTTGGTTCAGACATATCCTCAACTGTCTCGTACAGAACGAGCCTGGTGTTTTATCACGCGTGTCCAGCATCTTGGCTGGACGAGGGTTCAACATCGACTCCCTCGTCGTCTGTCGCACCGAAATTCGCGACCTCAGTCGCATGTCGATCGTCATCAGTGGTCAAGACAGCGTCGTCGAACAAGCTCGCCGACAGCTCGAGGATCTCGTGCGTGACCTCTCTTTTCATCCTTCCGTGCAGGGTCTATAGACGCGTACGACAGGTCCCCGTTTGGGCTGTCCTCGACTACACCGACACCCGCGTGATCTCTCGCGAACTGCTCCTCGTCAAAGTCTCCATTCTCGGGCCCGAGTACCTCGAAGACCAGTTCGTCGGTGGACCCTCGCACGAACCCCGCCGGAGCACTTCGCACGCACATGCTCCCCCGACCGTTTCCTCCTCCAGCGCCTCCAAAGCCGAACGTGAAGCGCTCTTGGCACAAAAATTCGAACGAAGCGGGCACCCAGAGATGGCAGCTACGGACTCCCCAACGCCGCTTCCCCTAACAGCCTCGGAAGCGCTCCGGCTAAAACACCAACACTTGCAGTCCATCTCCGTCCTCGCAGACCAGTTCGGGGCCAAGATCGTGGACGTGAGCGACAACAGCGTCATCGTGGAGTTGACAGCCAAGACGAATCGCGTGGTCGCGTTCTTGAATCTGTTGAAGCCGTATGGGATATTGGAGAGTGCGAGAACCGGTGGGTGTTTTTTACCTTTGCATCACTTCGTCGTGGACGACGAACTGACGAAACGTGGTTCGTATAGGTCTGATGGCGATGCCACGTACACCGATCGCGAGGTCGGGGGATGACGCTGACGATATCTCCGAGGAAGGGGGTCCCGTGGATGCGAGCCTACTCCCTCCCGGCTAATACCTTCAACCTGAACCGGAATGTTTTATGCCGACCAGATATCTATCAAAACGTCTACTGCTTCATGCATACACACCTAGGCCTGTTCTGTAGAGGTGATATATGAAAAGAATCTATGGATTTGGACGAATCGACCAGCTTGAACTTGAGGAAGCCCCAAAAAAGCTAGTCGTGGTAGATAGGGCACATAGATGCGCCATCGATCTGATTTCGCGCGTCGATCGTCCATCACCTATCTAATATGATATCAACCACGATCAATGTATTGCCATAACACGCTAAGTACTATCAGACAGACTTGTCCGTGATGACATACGTACATACTCCCGCCCCATCGGGACCGGCTCGCCTTCAACAGACCAGTTGCGTGAAC
>QGOI01005280.1:0-17110 GCA_003313885.1 Boletus sp. MG55
CGGCTTCACCGACCCATTTAGAGAGGCAGTCTGCACCCTTTCGCATGAAGAACGCTAGTCAAAAGGGTGAGATGGTTTACATGAAGAGAGACCGAAGTATTTGGAACGTACAGATGCCCTTGCCGTTGGCGCGACAGGTGGCTGCAAGTGCGCGTGCCAAAAGAGTTTTTCCCGTTCCAGGCGGACCATGAAACAAAACTCCACGAGGAGGAGTAAGGTTGAAGCGCTGGAATACTTCAGGATACAGTAACGGTAGAACAGTCATCTCCTTTAGCGAATGGATGTCTGTTTCATGTCATTTCAGCCACAAAGTCATCGTGTATGGCGCAAGAAAGCAGTCTCACGTTCATCTAAGCCACCAACTTCATCGAACGTTACATTTTGATTGACTCCCAGTGGGTCAGCGTCGGCAAGAACTGGTACTCGGTAAGTGAAAGCGCATCAGACAAGGGTGCCTACTAACTTGAATCACCAATCTTGCCGAGGTTGGATGGAGTCCCTGCAACTGCAGCCAGCTCTCCGGGCAGCATACCAGCACCACCTGCGCCAACAGCACCTGCGCCCATCAATCCAGCAGCTGTCCCAAAACCCTTCCTGGGTGTGCGAGTAGGAATGTCCGAGTCCTAAGACCTTTCATGAGTATTGCCTAACCACACCACAGCATAATATCGGATGACCCACAGAATCATCCGCTGGCATGCCCATCCACCTGCTCAATTCTGCCCCACTGGCGCTCCACCCTGGTCCACGTCTGGAGCGTCCACCGCCACGGTTAGCGGGTCTGCTCTTTGGCGGGGGTTTTGTCTCCTCGATGGGTGGAGGGATAGCGTAGTTGATTTTGGCCCTCTGTCTGAGGGAATACGGTCTACCATCGTCTTGAATTTCAAGGTCAGGTTCGCCCTCAGCGTCGAAGTCGGGTTCTCCTTCGGCGTCAGCGTCTGCTTCCAGGTCTGACGATGTGTGTGGGGCGTCGTCGAAAGAACCTTCCGCATCATCTGATCCCGAAGTGGATTCATCGATATAGACTTCGTCGCTCTTTGCATTGGCGCGACTTCTGGCTCGGGTCATGCGCCCGGGTGGGTTTGTAGCGGAGGTGAGAGGAGTCGATTGGCGGGTGGTGCGTGACCTGCCAGAGCGCAGGGTCCTCTTCGGTTGTTCGTCGTCTTCGTCATCACCGTCGTCCATATCCGGCTCCGCTTTTCCGTTTACGGGAAGATCCTCTGGGAGGTCGAGTCTACCTTGCATATCGTCTTCGCTACCAGACTCCTTGTAGTTATTTTTCTTGACTTTGCGACCTCTCAATGAACGACCCCACTTTTCCTGCTTGATATGATGCTCGGGTGAGGGGGGAAGGAGATTTTCGTCGATCACTGAGCGCTCGCTCTCATGGTACTCTGAGGTGGAAGGAGGGCTGTTCTGAGTGAGGATAGACCCCGTCCGATGGCGACTGGAGCGGCGAGGGGGGACATTGCCTGTTGTCATGGGGGGGAGCTTGATAGTCAGACGTTCTCGAGGAGACTCCAGGGTCGAGTCGAGCCCAGCTGTGTGCTGCAAACTCTCTCGTCCAACGTCGCCACCTTTGTTTGCGGGTGGCGGTACACTTGTTTACCTCTGTTTGGCTCAAATCGCGACATCCTGCTGCTCCTCCAAACTGGCACCTGCCCGCTTCCCTGGCCTCCCCGCCAGCCACAGGCATCACCCAATTCTGCCCCAACCCAGGCGTGCAGCCCCCTGCGAATTTTCTCTCCGAGTGGATGGATGAATGTCTGCTTGTCGACCGTGCCATGCGTGCAGAAAAAACGTAAAGAAAAAATACAACAGAGGAAGCACTGTTCTCCGTGAGTGATTTCGTGTAGATGATGGAAGTTCCAAGCGAAGAAGTTTCGATTTTTGACCAACTTGTGCACTCGTCTTTGCTCCTCCCTGGAAGCCTGCATCTGACGCACTCTCGGCACTTGCCGAACGTGACGTGACCCGCGATGGTCATGCGTGACCGAGTGCATTGCTGATCAAAGATTTCCACTTTTGGCACGCAAGGTTATAGTGGCGCTTATAAGTAATTAAGCGGCTGCCACTGGCAGGTGGAAACACTCGAACAAAATGGGCCGAAGGCCCATGGTACCTCGCCAGCAGGTCACGGCACACTGCCACGCGGGTGCTTTGCCCTACTTAAGCCTGAGGATGTCGCAGTTACTACCATCCTGTATATCTCCTCCCATACTAACGACTTACTAACGATAATTATCTGACGTTTAAACGCACGACACCGCCAATACATGAGCAGTTCCCCTCCTTTCTCTGATTCCCCTCGCGGATCAGCTTTATTTCCGCTCCAGCCAACCGAAAGCCTGCTACAACTAACCCAAGGTATGTCATGTCACCGGGTGCAACCTAGCTTACTCACCGTTCCTCATATAGCTCCAAACTCAAGCGACAGTCCAGAAGCAGGGAGCTCTGATAAGTTATCCGCATTACCGGAAAACGCGATTCCTTCCAGCCCATACCGCTTCGTTCGCAATGAACGGAATGTAATACCCACTTCTTCCTCAGCTCCTTCGCTACGGGGCTTGCTGGGCACGCGACCTTTCCCCGCTTCGCCCGAGGGTCACGACGTCAGGCCACTAACGGTAGAGGGTTCGACCGGTCAGAACAGTTCCCATCAACGCGTCTCTTTCGAAGGCAACCACACTTCCACATCAACCCCAAACCACAGTCCTCGCACGAAGGTTCACGTCCACCCCCTTCTTCGCGAAGCTGTCTCCCAGACTGCCCGAGGGATTGACTTTACGATGACAAGAATGAACCACTCAAGTGACCCTACTCGACCCTCTTCATCCATGCGCTTGGCAGCGGTTGCCAGCTCCCCAAAGAAGCTTGGCCATGAATCTCCCCCGACCACCTCTGCTTCTCATTCCAGAACAACATCCCCTCTGCGCCGCTTCGGTTGGTCCGGATTCCACCGTGTCCAGGAAGATGCCTTCATTCCTGTTGACCCCTTCCAGCTCCGTACTCGTCTCCGTCGTTTTTCTTTCCACAGTCCTGACATCGAGAACCACGTCCCGTTCGACCCATCGCGCGACGAAAATCCTTTTTGCTGTATCACGCCCCTGCATTGTAGTCCTGAGGGCCGTTTTCTTTCCTTCTTTCGGGATGCTCGCTATTTCATCCTGGATACCCTTCCTAGGCAAATCTACTTGCACTTGCTCCTTCGTCTCCCTGCCTTATATTTCTCACGGATCGCGAGGGTGTACGAAGATGCTCAGCTTAGCAAACCAGATCTAGAGTGTATGATCGAGTCATATTCCAGTTCTCGCCAACAGCAACAACGACAACGAATAGTCAGGTCGAGCCCAATACCCCCCGGTGCTCACTACCACCCTGCTCCCGCTCTGCCTTTCCCTGATGAATGGACGACTACCAATGTTTCACCTGCTTTGGTCAAGTTCAAACAATCTTGGGAAGCTTTTATCGATTCTTTATTGCGCGAATGGAAGACGCTGAATCTTGTATCTGCTTTGCTTCATTCGTCGGTATCCATTGTTTCTCTCATTGCGCGCATTTTGATGATACCCCTTGTGATGAATGGCAGAGCTATTATCTCGATGTTCCAAAGTCAGGTGATGGCGAATGATCCGGTTATCAGAACGGCTGCGCTCCTTTCATTGACCTCAGCCTTGATGAGTTTATCGTATGGGTGCATATATATTGTCAGGTTTGGGACGATGAGGAGTATGTTTAAGGCAACAAGATGGGCTGAGGTAGGCGTAAACGAGTTTTTCCTCTTCTTCCCCCTCAAGTCTCCTTTTCACCCATAGGAGGCGGCAAGAACTACAACGTTCATCTTGTGGAATGTGTGGGTGCTGCTGGCTATGCCCGCTATCTGGCTTGCGTGGTGCGTCCTGTACTCGCTAGAGAACTGTCACTCATGATGACTCACTTGGATTCTCTCATTGTCCATCTCCTGAACCTTCCGATTGCTATGTGCCTTTGCTACATATGGCGATATAGGTCTATGCTATTCTTCATCGTTGCCATCCTTGCGTTTGTTTGGCGATATGGGAGTTCGGCGGACCCTGCTTCCCCTCAACCTCTTAATCCCACCGCGGCATTGGGACCAAGGATATTGATCTCTGCGCTGTTTTTCCTCGGATTGTTGTACCTCGTTGCAATTGTGAAGACGTTGCACAACTACGGACGGGCGACCGAGAATAGGCTCTTTGGGAGGATGACCCCGAGACGCGGGCTGCCGGACATACTGGAAGGCGACGGACGGGGAGGAGAACGAGGAAGTCAGAGTGGACATGGAACGAGCTACGGACGCGATGTATATCATGGCCATGAGTCGACTCGAGTGAGTCGCGGACGCGAACACGCACGACGCGGACATGAACAAGACGCGACGGAACCGGGCGGACTCTCGGCTGTTATGGGTCTTGGACTCACGGGTTTGGATGAATTCGCGAGTCCGCGTAGCTCGGATATCTCAGTGGAGAAACAACGGTATTACACTGAGGCAAGCATCTAGCATCTTACCTACGTTTTGTGTTTCTCCCTCTTTTGCGCTCATTGCTTCTTGACGGTCTTTGTAAACAGTCATTAAGTAAATAAATGTAGGATCTCTCGGTTCGGGACAATATATAATTGTAGACTTGTCTACACGGCACACAATTACAGTCTTTTCGAGGCATGTTACTGATGGGATAGTAGTAATCAGCTGTAGAATCTTTCCGAGATAATATGGTTTGGTGGTAGATTTAGCGCATTTTGAAAGATGCTGTGTCTATCTGTTATACAGAATACTTAACGCCGTTACACGGACTTGATTGTAAGAGTTAAACAACGAATTCGATAAAGGGGATTTAACAGTTGGTATCAGAGAGCCAATGCTATAGTGCCCCCTCAAACAATAGTTTCCGCGGTTTCGGGATGTTAGGTAGGGGTAAGAACAAGGCAGGCCTGGATCACCAATCAGTATCATGCACGCTCAACCATGAGATTGGACTGTACATCGACGTTCCACAGTTTGCAGCTGCATTACCCATGATGATGCTCTCAGAAACACCCGAGATGCTGTCATTCTTTCCAAATGCAGCAGCGTCGAATAAATGATCGGTCGTCTTCTCGAACGAAGCCAGCATCATCACGCTGTCCTTCATCTTCGCCACACCGAATCTCGTAATTCCCAGAACCTCGCCCTATATACAGTATTGTTTTAGAGAAGATCATAAATTTGTGCAGGGATGTCTTACCTTGTAAGTCATGACGTCCCCGAGAAGCATGACATGTCGAGGGTCAATGCTCATACCGTGACTTGACATGGTAAACTGGATTTCGTTTATGATCGTTCGACGTGCAGCCTCAATACCAAGAACTTGAGCAGTCTCAATGACATGGTTAGATGTCGTGTGTTCACCGACAATACCTAATTTTACTGTGTTGAGACCGTTGATGATGTCGAAGGAGATACGCACCCTCTGTCGTCATGACTTTTTGAAGACCATACCCTTCTACAAGTAATTCTTTGTCTCCTTTCTTGCCTTTTGCATCGTCTTTCTCCTTAATGTTGATAATTGCACGCTCGATGGAGGAAACTCCCTTGAGCGTGAGGTCATTAAATGGGTGTTAACACGATTATTGTTCAAGGAGTTACCTTTACAACCACCTCGGGCAACAATCGCTTGAGCTCACGTAGTCGATAGTATTTGTCGGGCCCATCAACGTAGAGGCGCAGTCGGTTCCGACGAGAAATGACGGTGATAGACTGAGGCGCACCAGGTTAGATTTCGATATGATTGCGGACGTTAAAAATCGAGTGACTTACCTCTTGCTTTACCTTGAGCTTTTTAGCGTTGACGATCCCCCATTTGACGTCGTCCAACGTCATTTCCAACTGTGCGATTTCCATCAATTTGGCGCACGGCTCAGCCGAACAGTGAAACACCAACCTGTAACTTTTTGATGGCGTCCATGTCTACAATGATTCCAATGTATGTATACTCTGGGGCCCATGCCTCTTCTAGGACGCCTGCGACCTGTACAGAGAATTGGGGGATCATATAAGGGATCTGGGAAAGTGAATTACATCACCGAGGTGTGTTTTTTCCAGACGACCCTTGACAATGCGAGCCGAGGGTTCGCTGTTGCATGTGACCAGTTTACAGCTGATGATGGGAGTACTGATAAGTTTAGCTGCGTTTATGATTTCCTTGATACGAGGCACTCCTAGGGTGACGTTCATGGATGCGACACCAGCGAAGTGGAATGTCTTCAAAGTCATCTGCGTTCCTGGTTCACCAATGGACTGCGCGCCGACGGCACCTACGGTTGAGCCTAGAGCCTATGAGCTGCTATGATCAAGTAATGGGTTTCGAACCACATACCGGGTTCGATTCTGGCTTTGACGTACTTTACCCAGCAAAGCTGTAGGAAGCGGAGTAATTGCGATTTTGTAACTTTGACCATGTTATCCACAATTGCCTTGTCAGCCCCTGCGGATAACATGAGAACATGAGAACTCAGAAGCAATGATTTGGCATACTAGTTGCTCCCAAGGAGAGGTCAGTATCGGCATCCCATTCATCATTACGGTGTAGGGCTTCAAACATGCCGTGATTCTTCCTTATGCTTGCGAGATGACTGACGATGCCATCTGCGATGAAACTACGGATCGTAGCGATGTAGGTAGGGGTACATTCGTTGATGAACTTTGGTGTGGCCAGTTCTCGATCCATGACTTCAAGGATCTCAAAAGGTAACAGAGGACGGCCGTCTCTCCCTCCGACCGACTACATTCCCTGGGTCAGCTCTAGTCCTTTATGCAGTACGGATGGAATGTGTGTATACCAATGCATGCTTCAGGGATCGCTCGAACTCGATTGGTTGGGCATCTCCTTCGAGGCAAGCCGGATCCAGCCCATCATCTCCGTACCTGAATTGTACGACTCCCCCTGTGGAATTACGGACAGAGAGGTCGTACTGTGTGGTGAGATCCTCCAAAGCTTTCATCAAACGTCGTTGCATATACCCAGTCTCAGCTGTCTTGACAGCGGTGTCTACCAGACCTTCACGTCCTGAGATAGCATGGAATAGAAACTCCGTGGGCGAAAGACCAGAGTAGAAACTGTTCCGAACAAAGCCTTTTGATGGTGGCTCTTTGGATTTCTTGGGGAAGTGTGGCAGTGAGCGGTCCTGAAAACCATCTGGGACACGTTTTCCAGATATAATCTGCTGCCCAACACAAGCAACCATTTGCGAGACGTTGATGACGGAACCTGTCATCAACATCACATTAGAATGCGTCGAATACATGTTCCACCCCACCCACCTTTCGATCCGCAAGTAGCCATGATAAGGGGGGCATTGTGACGACTGAGTTCCTCCATGCATACCTTTCCAACTTCGTCACGGACCTTGGACAAAACGGCGGATATGAGTGCTTCGAGCGTTTGCTCCTGGTTACAACCTGGCTTATTCTCTAGCAATCCCTTTTTCGCTTTCGCGATAAGGTCAACGCACTCCGCGTAAGCCGCCTCTACTTTCTTCTCCTTCATGCCTCGCAATCTGGGTCCTGGGATGACATCGCTAATACCAAGGGAGAAGCCAAAGTTGGCTGGCGGGGATGTCAGTGTTTAGGATCCCTCCAGACGAAGGAGAAAACCTACTGAGCCATCGAGCACATAACTTTGCAAGACGATTCATAGCTGCTGCTGCTTCGTGAGGACCATAATCGCGTAAAATCACACCAAATATTGATTTCTTCTTCCCGCTCCCGACAGTCGCCTTATCCATGACCCCACACATGATTTCGCTGTTGACGACGACGAGCCAACCGTCGTTGGGAGAGAGATCCGGAAGTGGTTTCATGGCGTAACAGTCCGCCCTCGGATCGTCCACCCTATTACATTTCGACTCGACGTTTACCAGAACCTGCGACTTTTTGTTCGGGCGCATGAGAACGTTGAAAATCTGCTTCCCGGTCCATAGGCGGACAGGCTTCCAAATCGTAGGAGGTGGTATGTCGATTTGGAGATCTGCGTCAGCAAAGTAGCAACATATTTGGGTAAATTGACGACGGTCAAAGAAGGCATCGCGTTTCGTCATGAGATATGAGGCAGTGATAAAGTCTTGGATCGCTGCAATGACGGGCTCGCCGTTTCGAGGGGTCACAAGATTGTGCTTGACGCTCATGAGTTCCAGCGCTTCTGTGCGCGCTTCTTCCGTTTGCGGTACGTCTATCAATCAAATGAGCAATATGAACAGCAACCCTAGTTGAAACACTTACGAAGGTTCATCTCGTCACCATCAAAATCGGCATTATAGGGCCCACAGACGCATTCATTAAGACGGAATGATCGCCACGGCCGTATGCGTGCCCGATGGCACATGATAGAGAGCTAAGCAAGGGGTGTGAGGGAAACAGACGGAACAACTTCCAGTAAACCCACTTTGTGTAGACTGGGCTGACGGTTGAAGAGAACAATGTCCCCGTTAGCAATATGCCGTTCTACAGTGTCCCCGACGCGCAAGCTGTCTGCGATTGCATTTCTGTTTCCAAACTTTAGATACTTCTTGAAACCGCTGCTGCCTGCTGTGACATAATTTGCACCTGGGTGAACGTCGCAGCCATTACGAACCGCTTGCCGAAGGACTTCAACGTTGTGGGGTGTGACGCGCTCTGGGTAGGTCAAGATTTTAGCAACTCGCTCAGGGACAGCGACTTCATCGATCCGCAAGTTGGGATCGGGCGAGATAACGGTACGGCTAGAGAAATCAACACGCTTTCCCGACAGGTTGCCTCGAAAACGACCTTGCTTTCCCTTCAATCGTTGTACAAAACCCCTCATGGGCTTCTGGCCAGCCTGAGATGGAACACCAGGCAGCTCCGAGTTGATATACATCGCAACAGAAAGTTGCAGAAATTCCCAGTGTTCCTATTCGTAACGGGGGGTCAGAACTAAACCAAGCCTACATAATTATACGCACCATGAACTGTGCAGTTGGTGCGCCCTTTGAGAGACCCTGCTTGATAAGAGCGTTGGTGAATACTATTTCCGTAAGTTTCACGGTGAGATCGTCTTCATTTGAAGCACCATCCTGCGCGACTGACGGGCGGATACAAACTGGGGGAACAGAGATATATTGCCAGATATATTCTTCGGGTCGACCAAACTCAGGTTTGAGACCAAGTAATTCACAATCCTAAGCATGAATTGTAAGCATTACCCGAGACCATAAATTGCAGCGACTATACCTCGTCCGATATCCTCTTGAAGAGATCAAGGGTTTTTAACGGGTTGAGGTCCTCGTGAACTGCTTTGTTGAGATACATGCCAAGTTCTCTCTGCGCTTCCACAGCAGGCGCAAACGTTCGTTTCCACCTTTCCATCTCGTCGACTGTCTTCTTTGCCCTGAATTTGTCATGTATAATCCTCAAGGCACCAACTTTCTTGACGGCCCCATTTGTGGCGGAACAGTACGGGCAATATATGACTTTTCGTGCCATGGTGTTTACAGTTTTACATAGTGCTTGGCGATGTACATTTTCGAGATTTGGTCGGCGAAAACGTTTAAGGAAAGCACGTCGATCAGTTTCCTCCAACAAAACACGCGCACAGGTCTGAAAGGCACAATCAGCGGAATAGTATAAGATATCACCGCACCTGCCTTGCATATACACTGCAGTATCGCAATCGTATGCTTGAAATAACCGATGTGGAAGACAGGAACGACCAACTTGATGTACGCATAGTGCCCGACACAGTCCACGGAATTTAATCCGCAGGTTTCGCAGAAGGTGTTCTTCTCTGTCGTGCCCTGAGGTCTGAGATGAATGATAGGTTCCACGAATAACTATGACACCTACAAGTCGCCGGTCCAGAACTCCATCCTTGACAGGTAGTCGATCGGTAGGTGTGTACAGGTCGCGGTGAGTGACCTGGAACTCGGCCAACTTTACGGTGTCCTGAGCATTCAAGGTACTGAACTGGAGCTGCTTACTGAGAATGTACATATCAGTAGATATATAAGCATCACAAAAATATACTTGCATGACTTTAGGAGCCTGTGTTGACACGGATTCTTTCATGGTAGATATACGGAACCGGACGGTAAAACCATGTGCTTGAAGTTAGTAGTAGGAGTAATCCGAGATCAGGTCACGCGATGTGACGACATTGTCACAGTGTGTGACACATAGATCGCACTTGCGCGTCGTCGCGTCTGAGCTGTTCCTTACCGCACAACAATGTCAAGAACGTCCTACGACAGATATCTCACCGTTTTCTCTCCAGAAGGACGGCTATATCAAGTTGGTATGTTCTCTATGTATTCGGTGGGAGCTAGGCATTCAGAGTTGACGTGAAACGTGAACAGAGTATGCGTTCAAGGCAATCTCTGGCTCTGGACACACAGCTATCTCGGTAAGGGGCAAGGATACTTCGGTCGTGATCACACAGAAGAAAGTCCCCGTATGTTGTTTCGAACCGATCAATACACTCAATACTCATGCGAAACAGGACAAACTCATTGATGCATCCTCTGTCACACATCTCTTTAGCATTACCCCGACTATTGGGTGTGTTATGACTGGTCTAATCGGTGCGGCTCACGATGGCCACTTCTTGACAAACTGTCTCACACACACTTAGCGGATGCAAAAGCACAAGTATCTCGGGCTCAGCAGGAGGCTGGAGACTGGAGATTCAAATATGGGTACGAGATCACCCCCGACGCACTAGCGCGACGGTTGGCGAATATCAATCAAGTTTATACTCAGAGAGCCGGGATGAGACCATTAGGGATCTGTGAGCGGCCAATTGATGCCACGGGAAGCTCCTGCTGAACTACCTATCGTAGCGATGATCCTGATTGGTATCGACCCTGAGTACGGGCCTCAGTGCTTCAAACTCGATCCTGCTGGCTACTTCGTAGGGTTCCATGCGACGGCGGCTGGCCAGAAACAGCAGGAGGCGATGAACCACTTGGAGAAGAAATGGAAAAAGTTGGACAATGGACGAGGTGCTCATGATGCGGCGGCCGCAGGCAAGAAGCTCAGTCGGGCAGAGGTCATCGAGGTGCGCTGATGTCAACGAGTAACTCTGCAAAGCTGACGTTCCTGTAGATTGCGATTGAGGCCATGTCGACAGTTCACGCAACAGATTACAAGCCGGGAGAGATAGAGATTGGAATCGTGTCTACGGCGGATGAAGAGAACACTAAAACGAGGGGAAACTGGCGAGTGATGGATGAGGCTGAAGTGGAGCAACACCTGCTGGCATATGCAGAGAAGGATTGATCTGGGCTGTCAATGCCGTCCGCGGGCTTGCACATTGGATGGGTATCAGACTCGATTCACAATATTATTGTCAGAGCAGTGAAGCGCCACCGCTCTGGGTGTGTTGTCAGCGACTTACGGAATGATGTGTTGTTTCACACACCTGAATAGCATCGATTTCGAAATCTTGCAGTTTGTGGTGCTTTGGTCGCCAGAAGCGGGCTGGGGCATCCCAAAAGTCCCGGAAGGACGAATATTGTTCAGCGGTCTTGGCAGCGTTCGCTGTCTGCTGAAGAACGTCGGAGAACGTCTTGCGATACTCGGGCGGCGCCGACGGATGCGGGTGGGCTGGTGGGAGTGCTGTAGGCGGGTGTGAGTGAGTACAAAGACTCAATGGACAAAATGAGTTGCCCACCCGAAGGCCATATGCGCTTTCCTATGAAGTTAATGAGCGGCTTGTGGGCTCTTGGCAGAGGCATATTGATGATGCTTGGGAATGACCGAATGCGGCTGCCATGGAGATGTTGACTCGTGTTTGTCCTTGTTAGGATCGGAAGGGCGCGTTCCGATTCCGAACCCGGGGCTGTGCGGATGACAATAAAGCTCACAATCTGCAGTGATCGTATATCCGGCCATGAGTCAAGCACTTCACCAGTACAAAGCCCTCTCCACCTCCCCGTCGAGGGACCAGACCTCTGCAGCTTTCGTTACTATTCTACAAGGTATGATGCTGTTGTCCTAGTTACCACCCGCGCCACATGCTCATCAGTTGCCAGCCCTAATAGCGAAACAACTCGATGCCAGGTCCAGGATGACCCTGACCCAGCTAATCCTCGACGATCTCAAGGCCGCTCTCCTTGATAACACCATATCTCGTCTCTCCAAGACTGGTTCGTCCTCAGATTCCCCCCATCCTTTTTGTGTCTTGATCATATCTGTGTCCCAGACGCACCCCAAGCCTTCACCACCCTCAAGAGCCTCGGCGGCACGCCGGAAGTGGCAAGCGTCCTTGGCACACCATCGAATCTTCGCTGTTTGTTGAGGTTGTCCACCAACATCGACAATTCCCCGCGGAATGAGGCGTTACGATGTATCGCAAATACTATGCTCCTCAGCGAGTCCGCTCGTGTCACCTTTGTCGATCCCGGGGTCGGCGGTGGCAATGTCTGCATCGACTTACTCCAGGTCAGACCCCCCGTTCTTGATCGTCTTGCCCCCTCTTATCGATCCACAGAAATCTTCGACGGAATACGTTTTTCTTGCCTCCAGAATTCTCTTTCTCTGTACTGCTGCAGCATCTTCCGCTGCACCGTTCATCCAATGGTTGGTTGAACACAAGCGGCCGAATGCGCCGGGCTCCGGAACCGCAATAGACATAATGGTTACTAAACTGGATGACCTCTCCGAATTGATGAAAGAGGGAAATACCGCTATCAAGGACGCCATCACAGATTTACTCAAGCTAATATTCAATCTCTGTGTTCATTATCCTAAAGTGTGCTTCGTGTCGTATGGCTTACGTTGGTACTGATTCGTTTCGCAGCTCGTCGACTGCGAAATTCAGAGCCCCGAGGTTACAAATTCAGACGCTGACAACAAAGTTATGGGTGATTATTGGAGCACTAGACTGGACAGGTGAGTCTCTTTCATTCAAGAATCTGCTAGTCTCATCTGAGTCCTGACGCTCTTCAGTCTTTTGCCATCACTTCTTCGCGCCTTCCATATCAACCTTCCTTCTAGTAACCCGTTGGAAACCCCACTGCCCCACATCATCCATTCCTTAATAATAATCCCTGTCCTTCCGATTAATCGAAATATTTGGTTTCGGAAGCAAACCTCAGCATCTACACCTGATTCCGCGAGCTCATCATCAGTTGGCTCAACAAACACAAAATCACGGTTATTGGAGCGTGCATCCTCTGTTTTATCAGCAGGACGACGTTCATTATCCCGCTCATCGGGATCCCGCTCTTCCACACCGATGCTTCAAGACTCTGCATTGCGCGCGTATGAATTGCTGGATGCGACGCTTGCTTACTTCATGCCCGGGGATGTCAACCCCGATGAACCTAGCGTTCGAAGTCTGTTGCCGGATGGGGAGACCCTGGACGAGCTACTATCCCCTCTTGTCATCCTCATCACGCGCTTTTGCCTGGGAGACGAGGACGCCAAAGTTAGGATAAGGAATTGGTTTATCCCACCCAACCTGGATCGATCCACCCCGTTGGATGCGCGGCCGGATCTTTTGGGGAGATGCCTGCGCTTGCTGCGGAGCGTATATCACAGCCGACTGAACAAAGTTTGTGGCGAGATGTTTTTCGCGATGTGCGATTGTAACGGTGAGCCGAATACGTCTGTTATTCCTGTTTTCTATTGAGTGCGGTGACATTAGCTACGACCCTTGCGGGATATCTTGGCTATGGAAATGTCGCTGGGTTCCTCTTCCAGAAGGGAGTGTACTATCCGCCAGCAAGATCGACTACGTCGGGTGCACCGACGACCACCGCCAGTGGTTTACCCATTGATCCAATCACCGGGTCGGTTGAGAAAGAGCACGAACCTCTCTCCATGACTGACGAGGAGAAGGAGCAGGAGGCGGAGAAACTCATTGTACTCTTTGATCGGCTGGGGAAGACGGGGGCTATGCCGCCCGGCCAGAACCCTATAAGAAGGGCAATACAGGAGGGGAGGATCACGAGGGTGGGCTAACTTTAAGTGCGATGTGGTACTGTATCCTTTGATTATGTATGCGGACGCTCATCGGTCATCAATACTGTGTAGTGACTGCGTGACATTGCATGTATGCTGAAAGAGAAGTATACACGAGTACTAGATGGACACGAAAGCCTGAGGATTTTGACAACGAAAGGAGAGTTCACATCAATCAAAAAGTAATCTTGTGGCCTTCAAAATGTGAAATACCACCTCCACGCGCGCCTCGCCCTCGTCCTCTTCCGCCTCTGTCTCCCCCCCGACCACCACGACTGGCCCCACGGCCGCGGTCACCGCCAAATCCTCCGCCAAATCCTCCGCGTCCCCGACCTCCTCGACCTCCCTGTAATGATTTTTAATATGCCTGTAATTGAAAATATTCTGAAGTAACATACCTGTCCGCCCCCCCGACCACCCGCACTATCACGGGGTTGCGAGAAGTCCAACCTGATTGACCGGCCGTCGAGCTCGAAACCCTGAAGCGCTGCATGAGCCTGCTTTGCGGCTCCCACTGCACCAAATTCCACATATGCGAATCCTTTTGGTCTCCCTGTGTCGCGATCTGTGGGTATACGGACAGTCTTGACATCGCCATGTTCACCAAAGGTTTCCCATAGCGTATCCTCGTTGACCCCAAAGCTAAGATTACCGACGAACAGAACAGCCGACGGGGGACTGGACGTGTCGCCGAAGGCCTGGGCGCGTTTTTCCGAGGAAGTCTTCTTGTCTTGAGGATGAGTCTTGTCAATATTGACGGGACGTCCGTCAATCTCTTTCCCGTTCAATGTGAGCGCTTTTTCAACCGCGTCAGCGGTTGTGAAGTGGACGTAACCGAAACCGCGAGAGCGTCCGGTATTGCGATCCATTTGAACGTGGGCAGATTCAATTTCTCCACATTCGGCAAACTCTTGAGCTAGCCAGTCGTTATCAACGTTCCATGATAGTCTGCCGACGAAGATGCTCTTGGTTTCTTCGCCTGAGGTCGCGACGTCGGTGCTGCCATTCGCCAGCTTGACTTTTTTGGGTGCGACGGCTGCGTCACTATCAGCCTTGCGTTTCTTATTTGCTAGTAATTTGTCAACGAGAGATGATTATACAACTAGACACTAACAAACCTTCAGCGGCAGCGTTTTGAGCAGGTGTAGATGTCTTGTCATCGCTGTCATCCTCACTAGACGAAGATTCCGCGTCTGAGGAATCATCCCCAGGCTCCAACGATTTGTTGGCAACCGACACATTAGACACAGATGGCATCTTTCCCTTGTTCTTGGTGTCGCTCTCTTCGCTGGACGATTCATCAGAACTTGACGCATCAGACGAATCATCTGAAGGGTCTGCTGTGTTTTTTACTAACAAAAAAAATTGAAGGGCAATGAATGTTTAACTTAGAAAGGACGCACCTGCTGTAGGAGTTAACTTGGCGGGTAGAGATCTCTCCTCACTGCTGTCACTCTCGTCACTCGATGGTGACTGCTCCGCGCTTGAGGACTCGGAAGAGGAAGGCTGCGCTAGGGCTGCAGCCTTCGCGAGAATTTCCTTGGAAGACGCGGGGACCGTAGGCTTTCCCTTGATCGGATCAGCCTTTTTTGAGGCACTTTTTTTGCTGGTTTTGTCTGTCTTCGCCATGGCAGACTGGGTGAGTGCCGGTGAAAGTCAAGTAAGTGTGACTTCGTATCATCATCTCGGAAATTTTTGGCAGATTACACCACCACGTGACTATCTATTGAGGGCAAGTCTGCAGGACCGTGCACCACCCACAGGAATGATGAATCGTACATTTCGTCATCTTCCCCTCATTCAACGCTTTGAACAAGCTTTACAGTAATGGATAACGTGTTTGATGTTATCGTGCTCGGTACCGGGCTTTCAGAGTCGATCGCAGCCGCGTGAGTTACTCCTTGGGATTTATATCTACCACATAGCTAAACCCGCTCAGTGCCCTCGCTAAGGCTGGACTCAAAGTAGCCCATATCGATCCTAATCCATACTACGGCGCCGATGAGGCCACACTGACATTAGACGAACTAGTTCAGTGGGCAGAGACGCACTCAACAAATCCCACCGAGGAGCCCGTACATTGTCGCGTCGATTACCTCTCACCAAACCGCCCATCTCACCCGAAACAGTACTCGATTTCGCTATCACCCTCTGTTATTCCGTCTGTCGGACCATTCATATCCTCACTTATCTCCTCGGGAGTTGCTCGTTACGGTTCATACAAGCTTCTAGGTCCCGTCGCGATTTACCGCAACGGCAAGTTTCAGAGCGTTCCGCAGAGCAAGGAGAGTATCTTCCAGGATCGGAGCATTCCCTTAATCGAGAAGCGTCGCCTCATGCGTTTCCTGGTATTTGCCTCTGGGGAATTTGAGAAGAGTCCGGAGCTCCAGGGTAAAGAAGATACTCCGTTCGACCGCTTCCTTCGCGAGTCCTTTGGCTTAAGCGAAGAGATTTCTCAAGTCATTATGTTCTCCCTCGCCTGTTGCAATTTCTGTGGAGGTGAGACGATAATGTGCCTTTTTAATATTTACTCACATAGGTATTTAGAACCGACGTCGACTGCATTGCATCGCGTGCGCAGCTGTCTGAAGTCAGCTGGGCGGTATGGCTCCTCGCCATTCCTTGTCGGTTATTATGGAGGATCGGGAGAGATGACCCAAGGATTTTGTCGTGCCACGGCTGTAAATGGCGGGGTCTACATCCTCGGTCGGAAGATTTCGAACCTTGTGGTTAATGAGGCGCAGGAACCCGAACGCTTCTCTATCGAGCTTGAAGACATCCCTGACCCACTTCGATCGTCGTGTATATTGTCCTCAATGACTTGCGTACCTCGCTACTTGCGATCTCGGGTGAACGTCATCTCCCCCGATTCCAACGTGCCCTGCACAACCCGACGTCAAATACACGCTGTGGCGCGCTGCATTGCCATAGTGGACGGGACCATTGCTCTGCCTCGCTCGTATGGAACCGATGATATCCCCCTTGTCGAGGGACAATCAGATTCATTTTTGGTCATATTCCCTCCTGGATCCATGGATGGTGGTTCTGTCACATCATCTGTGACTTTATTGACTGCAGGTGTTGGTACGATGTCAGCACCCCCAGAAAAGAGTACGAGTTTCATCGATC
>QGOI01005297.1:0-15003 GCA_003313885.1 Boletus sp. MG55
AGTGTCCCTCGGAGTCATAGTGGTCAAAGCTAAATAGCTCGTCCCACTGGCTTTGAGGAATCTCTGTGTCCAGTTGGAAGTCGGCCCATAGGTCCCGTGAGTAGAAGGGAGGAAAAGATAGGGGGTTCTCCCATTCTGTAACAGGAGAGGTTTTGGGTCAAATCCCATCATGAGGTAGAATAGGGATTTTCCAGTGACCGAATGAGGACGATGATTGTGGGCGAACTCCGTGTGGGAGATTATATCGGCCCAGGCTGTGGGGTTACTTCCACAGAAGATGCGGAGGTAAGTTTCGACTTCCTGATTGACCTGCTCTGTTTCTCCATCTGTCTGCGGGTGATAAGCAGTGGAGAGCAATAGATTGTATCTGAGGAGGTGTCCGAGTTGTCTAGCAAAGGTAGAGGCGAATTGGGGACCTCGGTCTGAGATAATCTTGTTGTAGAGACCGAATCTGGTGTAAACTTTGTGGAAAAAGAGGGAGGTGATCCCTTCTGCGGTGATGGTTTTCTTAGTGGGGCAGAGAATTACCCCCTTAGTAAGTCCGTGGTCGACCACAACCAACAGAGAGTCAAACCCAGAGGAGGCTGGGAGGTCCGTGATTAAATCGCAGGAGAGTTGTTGGAACGGGCGAGTACAATGAGAGACAATGGGGGTGAGAGGGGGCATATGGGGTGGGTATTTGTCTTGTGTTGTTGGCAAGCGGAGCAGCTGGCAACATACTGGCAAACAAACGGGGCAAGGCCAGGCCACCAAAACTTGGCGGCGACAAGCTGGTGGGTTTTGAGAAAACCGGGGTGACTGGCGGTGACGTGGTCATGGCAGCGCTGGAGGATAGACCAGCGAAGGTCGGCATCGGGGGGAACATACACATGGCCTTTGTAGGTGAGGATGTCATCAGTGAACTGCCAATCACTGAGGTGAGAACGGAATGTGGGGGGAATAGTTTCGTCAAGACCTTGGAGGGCTCTGAGGAATAGGGGGTCCTCCTTGGAGTGAGAAGCGATGTGGTTTTTAAGGGAGATATTGATGAGGTTGACGAACATGGAGGGGGGAAGGAGGGTGACTCCATCGTTGTCATCATCATTGGCAGGAACAAGGTCGGGGCAGCGGGAGAGGGCGTCAGGGCTGGCGAGGAATTTACCGGGGACATGAATCATCTTCAGGTCGTAATTGGCGTGGTCGACAAGCCAACGGGCCTGTTGGCGGTTCAAGGTTTGGGCGGAGCAGAAGTAGAGAAGGTTTTTATGATCAGTGAAGGTCTGGACCAGGAAGGGGGAACCTTGGAGGTAGTGGCGCCAAGTTTTTAGGGTGCGGATCATGGCAAGAAGTTCCCAGTTGTAGATGTCGTAGTTCTGTTTGGCCGGGGAGAAGAACGTGGAGAGATAAGAACAGGGATGCCATTTACCGTTAGTATCAGTCTGAAGGAGAATGCCACCAGAGGCATGTTTAGACGTGTCGGTGGTGATAGTGAAAGGGGCAGAGGGGTCAGGGAGACGGAGGACCGGCTTGGAGAGAAATAGCTCCTTTAACCAGGCAAAGGCGGAGTCGCAGGAGGGAGTCCAGTCCCATGGAGAGGACTTTTTGGTGAGGTTGATGAGGGGGTGGGCGATGGTGGAGTAATCGGGGATGAATCACTGGTAGAAGTTGGCAAACCTGAGGAACGACCGGACATCTTTGACTTTGGCAGGGACCGGCCAGGATGTGATCCCGTTGAGCTTGACGGGGTCCATGGCAAGTTTACCAAGGAAGACGATCATGCCGAGGTAGTCGACCTTGGTAGCATTGAACATACATTTCTTGAGGCGGAGGTGAAGATCGAGCTCTTCCATACACTGGAGGACCCAGCGGGTGCGTTCATTATGGGTCTTTTGGTCAGGGGAGAAGATAAGGAGGTTGTCCATATAAACAACAAACCATCCCTCAGCAGCGAAGTCTCGGAACGAATCATTCATGAAACGTTGGAAGGTGGGAGGGGAGTTGGTGAGTCTGAAGAACATCACCTCTGGTTCAAAGAGACCTTTGTGGGTGATAAAGGCTGCCTTCCACTGATCTCCGTCTTTGATCCGGATGTTGTTATAACCCCAGCAGACGTCAAACTTGGTGAATAGTTTGGCGCCATGGAGTTTATCCATGAGGTCAGAGATCAGAGGAAGGGGATAGGCGTCGCGGATGGTATGAGAATTTAACTGTTGGTAATCTTGGCAGGGATGGAGTTTGCCGTCTTTCTTTTTGACAAAGAAGAAAGGGGAGGCCTGGGGGGAGTTCGAGGGGTGGATTTTTCCTGAGGAAAGGTTTTCCTCCAGGAAATCTTCTGTGGCTTTATGTTCGTCTCGGGAGAGGGGGTAGAGTTTCCCTACTTTGGGAATGAAGGTGTTGTCGAGGTTAATTTTGTGATCGTATGGTCGAGATGGGGGAAGACATTTGCTGGTTTTGTCTGAGAAGACCGAGGCAAACTGGGAGTACTCTGGGGGCAGGGTGACTTTGGGTTTGAGCTTTTCGGCAGCAGCCACTAGCTCGGTAGCAGTGGTGAGTTTGGCAATGAGAGGATCACCCATGGGAATGAAGTGGTAACCACAGTGGATGATGCGATTGACTGTGTAATTGTCTTTGGCACAAGCACAATACTCATCTTCAGACTCAACATCGAGGTAGTCAAAGAGATGTGTGTCATCAACGCAGTTTACGCTGATGTGTTTCGGGAGGGTGCGGGTGGTCTTGTAGGGGAGGAAATGGGTGTCGTTGCGGTTGGCATCTGCAACGTGTTGGAGGTAGAGTTCCTTTGATTGGTCAAGGGACTCGGAGAGGGAGAGGGTTTGTTGTTTCCAGTCAATGACCAGATTAGACATGCGAAGCCAGGGAAGTCCAAGAATAATGTTCTCGTTTCCACAAGACATGACGATCTCGGTGGGTTGGAGGTTCCTGGGGTAGGATTCGTGGGGGTGAACAAGTGAGTTCTTTGGGTGATGGATGGTGGTAGGTTCAGATGGGTGCGACTCCTATGGGGAGCGGGGGTCATAGGGATTTCGGGGATGTGGACATCGTTTAGATCGTCGTCACTGTCGGCAATGCTGTAGCCTCTGGGGTAACTCGTGGTGACGGTGGGTGGGTCCTACACCTAAAGAGGTGGGACGAAGGAGATTCTTGATCTTTTGTTACGCGAAGCGTACAAACGATACTAAGGCAATTCTGGTGATACTCACGAAGAGACCAGCAACTGAATTGGCTACTCGAAGGACTTGAAGAATGAAGCTAGCAGCTTCCCAAGGATGAGACTAGATTATATGCTTGTATTGCGCAGATCAAGAATAAGGAATACAAGAAGAGGTTCCATATTTATACGAGTGCCAGTGCACACGGACCAAGGAGAAAAAGGAACTACATGGAATGTTGTGGAATAAAGGGGTACATCACCGTTGTAAGAGAAATGATGATTGGAGATAAGGTCCGCAGTAGAAAGCTAAGAATAGATAAGAAGATAGTGGTCAAGGGAACAGATGAAGAACTGAACAAGAAGTAGATCCAATGACCAAAAGGATACTTGCATTGCGGCAAGTCATTGTCCCTCTCCAAGTACGTAAGTAGTGGTGAGTGGTAAGGAGAATGATACGATGAAAAAGGTAGAAAATTGTAACACTCACCCCATACTGCCTGGTATCCCTTTGACCAGGTTTGTTGATCCACACTGGTCCAGTCTGTGTCTTCAGTAGATCAGTCCGGTGTCTGTGGTGAGTCCAGTTCAGACCAGTTTTGTTTATCATGCTTTCTTTTGCCTTGTGTTCTCTACCATATCTCATTCATGAGTGCCCCATATTACTCATACCCTCATTTGGACCTAGTGCATATCCTTTTACTTAGAGTTTCAGGCCAGCATCAGAAGGTTTTGGTTATTGTTTCAAGGTTTAGCCAAGTCATACCCACTCATTTTATTTGAATCTTTGTACCTTTTTGTCAGCTCCTTCCCTGTAATTTGGACCTTGTGTCCCTTGTTTCAAACTTAGAATTAGCAGTTCAGTTAGTCTTGAACTATATAGTTTTGTACTAGCATCTTGGTAATGCCAGCACCTGGCTTACCTGCACTTTTCATCCATCACACACATTGTTATCTCACCTTTCCATTGTCATTCAATGCTATCCATACATTTTCACTTGCCATCCAATGCTGTCCAGTCTCATTTTCACATTCCAGAACTCTGGACTAACTCAGTTTGTTTATTTTCAGCCCAGAAAACCTTCAGACCAGTCTGGTGCTAGGTTTAGTATGGTGGGACACCTCCTAACCTTACTCCCAAGCTAGAATCCCTTTAGGGACAAACCATTCATACCCTCAGACCCCCTACTGCAAGTCCCGGACTACTTACTGCTAGTCCTCTGGGCTTTTCATCTGTTTTACACCAAACACAGTAGTCCGGAGTAGGAGATGTATGAAGCAATGATGGTGAGCAATAGACAGCGACAGAGGACATTCATGTGTGCATACTTAGAAAACAAGTGTGGAAAGATATATATGAACCTGAAGGTACAAAGCTTTATAGTCCAGGCATTTCCCAGGACTGTCAAACATGGAAGTAATGAACTCTAACTATAAAATGAACATAAAGGGAGTGACAAAAGGTAGTAGGAATGTCCCAAAGAAGTTAAATGAGTTAACCTAAACAATACAAAAGGGAATGATTGAAGACTGGAAAGAAAACGGAAGTAGACTGACCAGACTACACTTGGACTAGGAGATTGGAGTACTAAAACACTGACTAGGTAAAAGAGGACTGGACTGGTCATACCCAACAAAGGAGTGTCTGTGCAATATGGTAAAAAGGGGTATATAATCATAGAGATGTACGAGTCTCTACAGCACCTCTTCTTTTACTCATCTTGTTGAGGGTTGTCATGACCTTGTCATTGTCAGTGGTGTATAACTTGTCATTGAGGGTGAAGTAGACCTTCATGGCCTTGAATTATCAGGAGGTACCAGTGGGTTTTCTGGAGAAGTCAGCAGGAAGGGCCACTTTTACCTTGGTAGGTTTGGTGGACATGGGGGGCAATGGGTTTGACAGTGGGGTTGGTGGTCTTGGAGGGTGTGAAGTTCCTGGGGTTGGATTTGTGGGGGTAAACAAATGAGTTCTCTGGGTTATAGATGGTGCTGGTCTGATCTGAGGATTTCAGTAGGAGTAGCTTCTTGAGGGGGTGGGGGTTACTGGGATTTCAAGGATGTGGATGTTATTTAGATTGTTGTTGCTGTTAGCAATGCTGTAGCTTACATGGTGATGGTGGGGGGAGTCCTACACCTGAAGAGGTGGGACTAGGGAGATTCTTGATCTTTGTTATGCGAAGCATATCGAACAAGATGAAGGTAATATGGATGATGCTCACAAAGAGACCAATGACTGTATTAGCTCAAGGATGACTCAGAGGGACCTTGAGATGAAGTAGTAGCTTCCAAGAATGAGACCTCCTCTTATCTTCACACCACTTCATTTGTACTTGGAAAGGAACCCTTTCCTATCAGAATAACAGTCTTCTTATTATTATTGTCCCACTGCTTGTTCCATTCTGCAGTTATTTTCCTAACCAATGATATCTCTTTGGATTATCTCTTATCATGAACCTTATCTCTGCTTTCACTGCTTCTCTCACAACAGTGACATATCCCCATTATTCCATTGCCTTCCATGTAGTTCTACTGTCTATTCTTCTTGGTCCATACATGCTGGTACCCACATAAATACTTGACTCTTACTCATATAACTCCATTCTTGATCTGTGCAATACAAGTGTATCATCTGGTCTCATCCTTGAGCTAATATGGTCATTGGTTTCTTTGTAAGCATCACCCATATTACCTTTGTCTTGTTTGATACACTTCACATAACACTAAGTCCCTCCTTCAGTCCAACCAAGGATAAGTCCCAGTCTCTCCTAGGATAAGTCCTTCAACAGTCACTAGTCTCTTTGTGAGCATCACCTGTTGACACCAAGTTCCTCAACCTCTCATTTATGAGCTTACTTTGAGTCATACCTGTGCCTATCTGGGTTGAAGTGTAACAGCCCACATGTTTTTAGGTGAATCTCCTGCAATGGGCTGACTTGTCTGTAGGATTTTCACCTGTGTCCATATGGTGGGCCTGCCTGTCTCTACCAAGTGTTACAGTTTTTCTTCATCATCATCATATTCTTCTTCTTTCTTTTCACGCTCACATGCGGACTTGGAGAGGAACCCTCTCCCATGCAAACCATAGCACCATTCTTGTCGCAGGCCCAACTGCTTTCTTTGTTTCACAGCTCTTTTCCTGACCTGCCGACCTTATCTCCTTATCTTCTTATCGTCCTTATCTCCCTATCTATGGACCTCTTATCTCCTATCATCATTTCTATCACAATGATGATATCCCCCATTTTCCATCATGTTCCATGAAGTTCCATTATCTTTCTCTCATTAGTCATGCTGTTTCTTGTATAAATATCTTGCCTCTCCATGTATTCTCCCTATTCTTGATCTGTACAATACAAGCATACTATCTAGTCTCATCCCTGGAAGCTTTTGCTTCACCCCTTGAATAAAACCCCTTGAAGAAATCTCTCAGTTGTTGGTCTCTTTGTGAGCATCACCTAAAGAGACTTCTCCTTCAAACAAAGAATCTTGTGTATGCTTAGTGTAACAAAAGATCAAGAATAACCCTTGTCCCACCTTCTCAGGTGTAGGACCACCCCATCTTCACCACAAGTCACCACAGAGGCTACGGAGTAAACTCTGGAGACAAAGACAATCTAAGAGACGTCCATATCCCTGAAATCCCAGTCACCCCTGCACCTTCAAGACCTCACTCCCATCGAAATCTCCAAGCCAGACCCAACCCAAGCACCACCCAATGACAATACATATTCACCCCCACAAACCCTGTGAACCCAGTATCTTCTACCCCCCTTGCTATCCCAGCACCCAACCCACCTATGCCCAGTCAACCCACCCCCATGTCTACCAGACCCACCGAACTCAAAGCAGCCCTTCCCACTGACTTCTCTGGAAAAAACACTGATGCCCCACAATGGATCACAGCCATGAAGGCTTACTTCACCATCAACTCTGCCTTGTATACCACTGATAACGACAAAGTCATGACCACCCTCAACAAAATGAGTGAAGGAAGGGGCGCCTCCTTTGCAGAAATGTGGTATGACAAATTGGCTGACACCACTATCGCAGCCAAAGACAAAGACTTCAATACCTTCACCAAGGACTTCGACACCACCTTTTTCCCCTTCAACACCAAAGCTACTGCCAGAACCGAAATAACCAAGCTTATCCAAAGATCTTTTCATCTTCCTGATGGAACCTATGACGATGGCTTCCAACAGTACATCACAGATTTCCAAAACCTCTTCAGCAAAGCTGGAATGGTTGACAACTCTATCCTCATTGACATCTTCTCCCTCAGAATTGACGAAAAGATCTCCACCATGATCCTATCCATGTCTCCGATCCCCATCACCATTTCAAAATGGATTGAACAAGCAAAGACCTTCCACACTCAAAGAATGAGGATCCTTGCCCTGAAGAAGGGAATCTCCCAACCATCCTTTTATTGCTCTACCCCTCGCCCTTCTAGAGACCCCAATGCCATGGACGTCGATAGCGTCACCCTGTCAAAACTCACCCCAGTAGAAAGAGCCAAATGCATTCGCAAAGGAATGTGCTTCTGCTGCAGGAAGAAGGGTTACAATGCCTCAGACCCCCACTTCCACCCCACCTCCCGCTTCCCACCATCAAGACCACCTAGATCTCCCAATTGTCCCCAGAATATCAGAACCTTGGAGACTAAGCCCGAAGAAAAATCCTCCCGCTCCCTGTCGACGAATACATCCACTCCCTCACCACCAACAGGAAATCCAAGGAGGAAATCCTCTCCGTCCTCAAGGCCTGCTATAAAGAAGCATCCTCCAAGGAACTAGCAGAAATCTCCACTCCCAGAGTACAGAAGGCCAAGGATTTTTGAAAAGGGAAGCCACCTCAATGTCCTCTTCCCTCTCTATCAACCATGTACTTATAGCACCACGAAACAATAGAACCATGTGCATTCCTGTTTCTCTACAAGGAAAGACTAAAACTGTTGAAACCACCGCCCTCATTGACTCCAGAGCCACTGGAAATTTCCTCGACCCTCGACTCCTGACCAAAGATGATTTCAAACTAACAAAATGCCCAGAACCTATCATCGCCTACAATGTCGATGGAACCACCAACCAGAAAGGATCCATCCTATGGAATGCCCACACCACCCTCTCATCTGGGACTCTGTCCAAAGATCCAGTAGACCTAATGATAATACATCTTAGCCATCCCCAAATCATCCTTGGAATACCCTGGCTTCAAAAATGGAATCCCAGGATTGACTGGAGAAATTTCACCCTCGACATCGACCCCCCTCCTCGATCAGAAAACTCCTATGGCAACAAATGGTACTCCTGTGACGTCAACCAAGAGATCTCCAAACTCTTTACTCAAAGGTATCCTCATGGAGTTGATGAGTCTCTTCGTGAGCACCTCCCCCATGAGGAATACATCGACAAAATCACTATATCCACGGAAATCACTCAAGCCAAGAAGCCTAAGGAAGTGTCCATCCCTGACTTCTGTAAAGATTTCGCCAATGTCTTCTCTGAATCAACCCATAGCAAAATTCCCCCTCACCGCTCCTTCAACCACACCATCGACCTCAAAGATACCTTCATCCCAAAAATCACCAAAGTATACCCTCTAAACCCAACCGAACAAGTTGCCCTTCAAGCATTCATAGATGAACATTTAAAGACAGGCCAAATTGTACCCTCCAAATCCCCTCAAGCTTCTCCTTTCTTCTTCATATCTAAGAAGGATGGATCCCTTCGTCCCTGTCAAGACTATAGATACCTCAACACCCACACGATTTGCAATGCCTTCCCCCTCCCTCTTATCCCTGAACTTATTGACAATATGAAAAATGCCACCCATTTCACCAAATTCGACATCTGATGGGGATACAACAATATCCAAATCAAAACCACAGATCAATGGAAAGCAGCCTTCATCACCCCTCTCGGACTCTTCGAACCAACTGTCATGTTCTTCGGTTTTTGCAATGCCCCATCGACCTTCCAAGCATTCATGAACCACATATTTGCTGACATGATCACCCAATGATGGTTAGAGATCTATATGGATGACTTAGGAATCCACACTGCTGGCTCTCTCTCTCTTCACCATGAACGAACTAGACAGGTTCTCCTTCGCCTTAGAGAGCATGGACTCTCCCTGAAATTTTCCAAATGCTCCTTTAACACCCCCACAATGGAATATCTTGGAATGATCATCAGACAGGGACCTGTTCAAATGGATCTGGGGAAACTCTCTGCAATCGCCAACTGGAAACCCCCAACCTCCGTGAAGGGAGTACACTCCTTCCTAGGATTTGCCAATTTCTACTGAAAATTCATCCCCAACTACTCTGATGTTGTTGCCCCCCTAACCTTCCTCACCCAAAAAGACCAATCTTGGATATGGTCCCCCCTTCAACAGTGTTCCTTCAACCTACTCCAAAAGATCTTTTCCTCCACCCCTGTTCTTACCCTTCCCGATATCTCTCACCCCTTCTTTGTCATGACCGATGTATCCCTCCTAGCAGTCAGTACCATTCTTATGTAGAACGACACCAACAGCAACAAACACCCTTGCGCTTACTTTTCCAAAACCCTCACCCCTGCCAAAAGAAACTATGATATCTATGACCAAGAGCTACTAGCCGTCATCCTTGCTCTTGAAGAATGGAAACACTACCTCCAAGGCACCAATCACCAGGCTGTTTCTGTCATCACTGATCACAAAAATCTTTCCTATATCTGCGACCCTTGAAAACTCTCTCACTGTCAAGCTCGCTGGGCCCTGTTCCTCCAGGACTTTGACATTGCTTGGGTCGTCACTCCTGGTTCCAAAATGGGACCAGCTGATACACTCTCTCGAAAAGACCTCCTAGATATCTCCTTCGACAACTCCAACACTTCCATCATACCTGACCCCATCATCATGAATGCCCTAGACATCACTCTCACCTCCCACATAAAGAAATCCACACCTTCTGACCCCTTTGTCCTGAAAGCCCTTGCTGCCCTTGATGATGGATCCCCTTTATTCTCTTGTACCTCCCTCACTGACTGGCTTTATGATAATGGCCACCTCTATTTCAAGGGCCGCATGTACATTCCCCCCAATACCTGATCACCCCTCCTCCATAACATCCACTCCTCCCCACTCTCTGGCCATATGGGGATCTTCCGCACCAAGGCTATCCTGAAATGTGACTTCTGGTGGCCAGGCCTGTCAACTTTTGTAAAACACTTCATTGATAGTTGTGCTATTTGCCAACAGAACAAGGTTAACACCCATCCCACCTGGCCTCTGCTCTCCCCCATTCCCTCCTCCTTCCATCTTCCCTTCCAACAGCTGTCTGTCAATCTCATCACCGATCTTCCCCCCTCCACCGGCCACAACTCCATTCTGGTCATAGTAGACCATGGGCTTATGAAGGGGGTAATTCTCAATCCTTGCTCTAAAACCATTGACACTGTTGGGGTTGCCCAACTATTCTTTAACCACATCTTCAAACACTTTGGACTCTATAACTCCATCATCTCGGACAAAGGACCTCAATTTGCCTCTGCCCTTGCCCTTGAACTCACACACCTCCTCCGATATGACATATGTCTCTCCACTGCCTACCACCCCCAAACTGACGGACAAACTGAAAGAACCAATCAGGAATTAGAAACTTATCTTCACATTTTTTGTGCCAACAATCCAAATACCTGGGTGCAATCCCTATCTGCTGCAGAATTTCATCACAACTCCGCCCTGCACAGCTCCACCAAAAAGTCCCCATTTTCCCTCCTCTATGGTTATGAACCACGTTCCTATCCTCCCCTTGGAAAAACCTTCCTCCCCATCCTCAAAAATCACCTGTCTGACCTTGAATCCTCTCATAAGGAAGCTCTCGCAGCCCACGAATCTGCTCGAAAGATCATGGCCTCAAGACACCACTCCCGATTTACCCCCTGGAAGGTAGGACATAAGGTATGGCTAGAAGCCAGTCATCTCTGCCTCAAATACCCTTCTAGGAAACTCGTGCCCAGACGACAAGGTCCATTCGAAATCATTCAGGTACTATCTCCCCTTGTCTACAAACTCTGACTTCCCCCCATATGGAAAATACACAATGTGTTCCATGCTTCCCTGTTATCTCCTTATTGCTCCACAGAATCATATGGTCCCTCCTTCTCTCTTCCCCCTCCTAACATCATAGATAACAAAGAAGAGTACGAAATCAAAGCCATTCTCTCCCATAAAGGCACTTCCACCCGAAGATTGTACCTGATGTCCTGGAAAGGATATCCCTCTTCCGAAAACACCTGGGAATCCGAATCCAATCTCTGTTACTCCACTTCCATTCTATCTGCTTATAAACGACAATACTCCCTATGAAGAAGATGGCACTTCCTGTTGATGGTCTCTTCGTGAGTATCTCCAGAAAGTATCTTCTTCTTCTTCTTCCATCAAAACTATGTCCTTCTTATCCTCCTCCATTGCCCCCTCCTCGCTCTCCACTCCCACCTCTCCACTCAGAGAGAGGAATGTATACCTATCCTACCTTCCTGAATATGGAATGCAGTTACTCTTCATCGCCATCCTAGAAACCCCCCAACTCCTCCTGGCCATCGAAGAGGACCCCCTCTTCGCAGAAGACACCATCTCTTAAGAACTCATTTGTCTCTTTCATGGCATCGCTCGCACTCAATGCCTTATCCCCATGGAACCTCCATCCTTACCTCTCCACTTTACTGTAGATGAACTACCCCGTCGAGTGATCAACATATTATTCACCCACAGTTTTGGAACCTTCATCGAAAACCTTCCTCCTCAGACTATCTATCCCATCTTCTGTCGAATTTTTCTTTCTCTCCCTCAAGATCAGCATGACTCTTATCTCCTCTGTGTAGATCAACTTCTTCTTGAACAACCTTGTACCTTCAATTACCCTCTCCCTGTTGCCCCTCCTTCTCTCGCCCTTCGCATCTCCTCTCCCTCCTTGATCGATACCCCCACCGCAGAAGACTATTCCTCTGACCAATCGGATGACAGCTCTGAGGAATACATCATACATAACCCAACCCCCAACCCCATTCCCATCCCTTGACGGAATACTGCCCGCATCTCCCTCCCTGATGGAACCATCGGGCTTTCCTCCCCTACCAGAGTCCTCCTGCACTCCGCTCGTCTTCTGGTCCTTCCTCCTGCCTCCACAGACACTGTCTGCTTTCAGTGCCACTGCACAGGTCACTATAGAGAGAACTGCTCCAAGTATGTCTGTCCACACTGCCAGACTGCTGCCCTGGGTCACCCATCTCGATCCTGTCTTACTCACCAATGTGACTATTGCTCTAACTGGGGACACACTGATCGATACTGTCCCCATCACAATTGTGGACATTGTCATCAACCAGGGCACATCTTCGATAACTGTCCATTTGAACGCCTTTCATCCACTCAGCAGATGGCTACTTACGGAGGAAACTGTCATCCCACTGATCTCCGCATCCCTTCCTCCTCAGCCATGGCATTGCAGGGGCTTGGTGATTGAGTCTGGGGCTCAATTGTACAACGGGGGTAATGTTACAGTTTTTCTTCTTCATCATCATATTCTTCATCTTTCTTTTCACACTCACATGCGGACTTGGAAAGGAATCCTCTCCCATGCAAACCATAGCACCATTCTTGTCGCAGCCCCAACTGCTTTCTTTGTTTCACAGCTCTTTTCCTGACCTGCCGACCTTATCTCCTTATCTTCTTATCATCCTTATCTCCCTATCTATGGACCTCTTATCTCCTATCATCATTTCTATCACAATGATGACGTCCCCCATTTTCCATCATGTTCCATGAAGTTCCATTATCTTTCTCTCATTAGTCATGCTGTTTCTTGTATAAATATCTTGCCTCTCCATGTATTCTCCCTATTCTTGATCTGTGCAATACAAGCGTACTATCTAGTCTCATTCCTGGAAGCTTTTGCTTCACCCCTTGAATAAAACCCCTTGAAGAAATCTCTCAGTTGTTGGTCTCTTCATGAGCATCACCTGAAGAGACTTCTCCTTCAAACAAAGAACCTTGTGTACGCTTAGCATAACACCAAGCTTGCTAAAGTACATTATATGGTATCTAAGAAGCCAAATTATGTGATATTCAAATCTGCCCACTCATGGTACTGCATTTGTGCATCCTCAGGCCTGCTTGTCAATCTTCCTCCACACCTCACCCTGGCCTTCCATGGGCCCACTGTGTACATAGTGAAATTGTCAACCCAGGCTGGACTTGTGATATGTGAAAATATGACTACATTATGTGAGGTAGCAGGCTACAAACAAGTGAGAACATAAGAGCTTGTTCGGGTGCACGAATGTTTGAAACATTCAAAGATTGTTCTTGTTTGACTAGTGGCGGAAAGTGCAGCATTGTCTTCCGATGTTGGAGTGGAGATTGGACTTGATAAGCCTATGTCGATACCATGATCTCATCGACTGCAATCGTAATCCCCAACTATGTATCCCATTTTGACGTGCGCAGACAATTGCTCTTCAATATAATCAAGCTTATACATGTCCTCTTAACTACCCTCCTTGAAGTTCTCTCTGGAATCAATACCACTCCATCTACTCCATATCACACTTCCGCCCTTTCTGGCCATCAATGGGTCCTCAAACTTATATGTGGTCATCCAGATCGCATCCGATCTGAGCTTGGCATATCCAAGGAGACTTTTTTACAGCTGATCACTGAACTGCACTCGATCGGACTCACCGACTCTAGGAATGTCACGCTCGAAGAACAACTTGCAATATTTTTATACACATGCATGACGGGCCTCACAACGAGGCATGTTGGAGAGTGCTTTCAACGCTCCAATGATACCATCTCTCGGTAAGTCGTTCAACATTTTGCTCGCAGTTGATCTCACAATTCCTAGCTACTTCAAAAAAATATTATATGCCCTTTGCGGTCCGCTGTTTTACACCAAGTTCGTTCAGTTCCCAACCAGAGAAACCATTCCCCCAAAGATCCGACGCAATCCAAAATTCTGGCCTTATTTTCGCAACACGATCGGAGCGATTGATGGAAGCCATATCCCTGTCGCACCCCCTGCTCATGTGCGTGGAAAATACCGCAACCGAAAAGGTTTTCTCTCGCAGAACGCTCTGTTTATCTGCGACTTCAACCTCAAATTCACCTATTTGCTCACAGGATGGGAAGGGTCTGCAACGGATGCTCGTGTATACGATGATGCAATAAACACCGATCTGCAGATTCCCCCAGGCAAGTATTTGCTGGCCGATGCCGGCTACCCCCTACGACCACAGCTTCTCGTTCCCTATTGTAACGTTCGCTACCATCTTGCCGAGTGGGCTCAGGTGGACAAAAGGTACTTTTATGTACTTTTATTGTGTTCTCCTAAATCTTTTGTTCTGTTTCTTAGGCCAAAAAATAAAGAAGAATTGTTCAACCTTCGTCACGCATCTGCCCGCAATGTCATCGAACGAATATTTGGCATCTTGAAGCGCCGCTATCGAATTCTTCTCCTTCCCCTTGAATATAGCCTTGAAGTTCAAGCTTGGCTACCCGCTGCCCTCGCAGCGCTCCACAACTTCATCCGGACACACGATCCGGTTGAATGTGAACATGACGACACCTCCGACGAAGAAGAAGTAGATGAGGATGAGGATGACGCTGCTAATGTGCCACCCGTGATAAACTTGAACCCTGCAAACACAGCTGGGGCGGGAGAACGTGGCGAGGCCAGTGCTATGCGGGACCTCATTGCACAGCATATGTGGGATGATTATCAGGCATTATTGTTGAATCGGCATGACTCGCAGGACACGGAGGACGATATTTCCGATTTCGATGACATTTCTGATGTTGATGATGTA
>QGOI01005321.1:0-20365 GCA_003313885.1 Boletus sp. MG55
TTTCTCACAATATAGTTTCTCATTCCTTTATCTCATTTTTCGCGTCCATGGCTTCTTAAGATACACTCAATCATCTTTCTCATTGACTACTTAGGATACCGCGCACATCCCCTGCTCACCCGCATCAGGGATTTCGAGCCAATAACATAGACATCTACTTATGATACGTTAGATGCTTTTAGCACCACATGCATGTACTGTCCACTATGGGGCACCGCCCCGAAGCACAATAAGATGCGAAGAAAAAAGGCACCGTTGATCATATAGAATATCATGAATCCATTTCCGCAATCTACGTGGCGAATTTATCATTTGTGGCCATAATAAGCGACATGCTACATCAATGTGGAGTGAATTATGCTATAGGATATCGGGTCTCATGGCAAGATCGACGCAACGACAAAACAAAAACAGGATGGGTTACAAGGGTAAAGTGGAAACGCGAGAGGAGTAACCGGGCACTGTTACAATTAATACATCAAATGGGCCCGAGTAAAGTAAATGGTTAGGTTTCAAGTAATCTACCCACTGGCCTGGGGGGTAGCATGCTTGAAACGGACTACGACGACGGTCACGTTATCATTTGTTTGTCGTGATAACGCGTGTTGAACGAGTGTCTGACTTGCTTCTTGTGCGTCCTCAATGTTCCGTATTAAGTCAATGGCTCCTTGATCGCCCGTGATATCCCATAACTTTAACCACATTAGACAGGCAAGCACACATAAAGAAAGAGCCCGTACCCCGTCACATGCCAGAATCAAAAATTCGTCATCGTCACACAGTTGAGTCTCAGTAGTGTAGGGGGACCCAACGACAAATTCCTTCATGGAGGAATCGCCTAAAGATCTCGTGACGGCCAGCACACCATTGACGCGTCCGCTCAAGACAAAACCGCCCGCGTCCATGATGCGTTTCGCTTCTTGTTTGTCAGAACCCTTATGGTCGTACGTCAAGCGCACGGCCTTTCCCGCCCGACAAAGGACGCTCCGCGCGTCGCCTGCATTAGCACTGTAAAGAACGCGGCGGAGTGACGGGGGAGGCGATATCACAGGGGGGGTATTTGTGTGATTTCCTGGAGCGGGGGAAGGTGTTGGGGTACCAGGGGAGAGTGGAGGCGAGCTACCTCCTCCGCTGAGGTTTTTTAAAGCACGAGTAAAGCGATTCGTAGATGATACACTCTTGGCTTTCTTGTCTTTCTGGCTCGTCTTGTCAGATCCAGATGCTTCTTCAGCCGAGTCGCTGACAGGAGATTCGGAGCCGCTTCTGGAATTTTTGACATCCTCTGGACTGGGGGTTGCGGTGGATCGTCGGGGGGCGATCGGAGACGTGAGGAATGATTGTCGGCCGTCCGCATCTTCTAGCCGCAGAAAGGCAGTCACGGCTGTGCAGCCCGAGTGGATTTTTCCATCGGATTCTTCACAGAGGCGAGATATACGTCTGTCGACGTTGTGAAACGTCTCGTTAAGGATGTCAGGGATCGTAGGTGATGAGGAGGTGCGCAAGGAGTCAAGAAGGTACTATCGGGAAGAAGTATGAAGGGATTAGGGTGCGGTTACGGTACAATGATGGCACTTGCCTCATGGAAGTGTTGGCCGCACCACTCGGCGGCGTGTTTTCCCGCATGACCGTCAAACACAGCAAAGAATCCTTGTCCTCTGACGGCGGCAAAATCGACGACGAAAGAATGAGCGTCTTCCATGTACCTACGCGTGCCCTTGTCCTCGGACACGCCAACCTGGAATGCGGTGTTTCCGACAGAGTGCTGGTTGAGGATCTACGACATAGTACGCGATGAGGTTATGCCACTTGTCGGGCGATCTGGAGAAACCTACCCCGAAGGTGTCGAGACCATCTGCGGTGGTGATCGACTTTGAGCGGGCATTTGGTGAATCCGAAAAGCGAGGCGTGGCCATGGGAGATGGTCGTGGATGAGGAACAAGAGTGATCTTTGATGGCCACCGTCTTGTCACGTGCGACGCGAAGATATGGAGTCGGGTATCTCCGACGTGCTCTTCCTCCTTCCTTCGTCTGATTGTCCGCCTTTTTCGATACCCTCGAAAACTGTGGATGTCTCAGCAATCCGCCGCGCCAAAGCCTTCGTTACAGGGGGTAAAGATAAAGGCAAGGAAAGGCGCAGTCAAAGCCCAAGCAAAGCACGAACCATCAGGCAAGCGCCCTACCTTGTACACAGCACGCATCCACGCTCATCTCCCCCTCCAGTCTTCAGAGACCAGCTCTATAAACATCTGGAAACCGTCACAGAAAACGATTTTGACTCATTTGCTGCAAAGCTTGTACAGGCTGGATCCACACTCGAGTTCTTGAAATATGCAGATGCCCTCTTCGAAATCATCCTCGTCGGCGGCCTCATCCAGCCCGGCGGCTCCTACATTGATGGCAGTGCACCCACATCCCCCTTCACTATCTTCAATGCAAAAGACCCTGCATCGGTCGAAGAGCTGAAGAAATACGTCGAAGTCCTTAACAAACTCATCAGAAGGTACACCTGCACCGTATCCCTGATGGTGCCCACACCTCATTTCTCTTAGATACAAATATCTTCAGAAGCCTCTCGAGGGGCAAACCCTTCCTAGTCTCCTTCAATACATCAACCGCTGGTCCCCCGAGCAGCGCGACAAGCTCGCCATCACAATCGGCCTTCTTATCTCCCAAGGCATCGCTGGCACCGCTTGTCTACAGAGTCTTACCAAGGAACACCTGGTCAAAAACGGTTCGTAACTCGTTCCTTGTGCCATGCGTGCGATCGCATTGACCACGTGACCATCCTAACAAGACGCATCTGTCGCCGTGCTTGCAATCATATTCCGCGCCTACTTGGCCGATCAATCGATGGATTACCTTGCTGCTGCTCTCAAGCGCGGAAATATCAAGGATCTTCTTCTCTTCTTTCCCCCCAACCGTCGGGATGCCAAAACTCTTGACGACTTCTTCAGAAAGGAAGGTCTCCCCCAGGTAGCAGAATGGTATACCAAGAAACAATACTCCCTCGCGAAAGAAGGTATCATAGGTGAACTCAAGAATATTTCTGGACACGAAGAGTCTGCGGAGATCGTACGTGTTCATTGGTTGGTTGGTTTGGCCTTTGAGACAGCTAATTTGGTTACGCGGGTCAGATCATTTCGGCGATACAGAGCAAACTAGAGGACCAATCACTCCCTGATACGGAGCTGATCCAGTGTATCTGGCAGGGTCTCATGGCTTCCGTGGATTGGAGTGCCCGGCCGGACCAGATAGAGGGCCTTGCCCTGCGTGAAGTAGGGGT
Source organism: Boletus sp. MG55 (assembly GCA_003313885.1). Lineage (NCBI taxonomy): Eukaryota > Fungi > Basidiomycota > Agaricomycetes > Boletales > Boletaceae > Boletus > Boletus sp. MG55. Next base: position 3,284 of record QGOI01005321.1, read on the forward strand.
ACGTGTCGTATCCGCACCTCGAACCCCACCGCCAGCTGACTATCGTACACTGGATAGAAATTCTCCCCCATTCTTGAGGCATTCTGCAAAGGGCCAAAGGTCGAAGTTGCCTTGATCAATCAGGTGCAGGTACATTGCTACGAGAATACCCGCATCATGAAGGCATTCCCTCAGATCCTCAAGGCATATATCTTTTGCTGTTTGCACGGCGTCGATTCTCATCACCTCGTGCATAGGTCTTATACAACAAGGACTGCATCTCGGACCAGGCTATCATTTATTGGTACCAGAAGGGATCCAAGCCTCAAGGGAGGCAACATTTCCTCAAGAGCAGCGAAGCGCTCGTCAAGGCATGATATTGTTTCCACCTTTTACTCTACATTCAAAGTCATACTGACAATTGTAGTTCCTTCAAGAACAAGACAGCGACGAAGACGACGAGTGAAGGTTTTCAGCATCATCCCGCCACTACACACCCGTGTACCTATTACATTCCCAGAAATGCACATGTATTTCACATTGTTGCGAAGTTGCTCAGCCAGAACATGATACGTCACGCATCGACGCAGGGTATAGGTACGTAAAACAATGCGTCTCATCGAACTTGAGACTGTATGTAAACACGGGCGCCACGATCCAGTATAACGATACAGCACGGAAAAAAAGGGGGGGCAGAGCATCTCATGACATTTGAAAACCAAAATCCGAGTCGTTATAGGCATGAATAAGACCGGAAGGTCCATCTTGCGCTAATACCAGAGGGCGATCATGCAGCACAGGTGAATGCCCATGATTGCCTTTGTACATAGATGTGAAATCGCACAAGAAAAAGGTGGTCAACTCTACTCGTACAAAGGTTAAAACAAGGGCGAAAGTAATCACCAGGCTTCGGGCATAGGTGCAAACTCCCCGGACCAACCATTCGTTCCATGCATATTCAAGAAGATGCCATCAGAGCCGTTGACGGGGAGACCGAGGTCCGTAAGGCTCTGAAACAAGGAGTGGCCAGTGGTGAGGTAGACTTCAACGGTTCCGTGAAGAAGGCACCCACCTGCTCCCGTATCCATAGCGGAATTGTTGAAGGGTTAAACATACCGCGCTCACCCGGCCAAGAAAAACCAAGTTCTTCCATCGTCAACGGAGGTGGGCCCATGGCGTGTGTGTCGACGTATGGGCCAACCATACCTTCCGGTAGTAATGGGGGAGGCAAGTTTTGGATTGGCGCAACGATTCCGGGAAGCATGCCTACTTTTCTGCGGAGGTTTGCAAGCATAATTCGTAGCGTGAGTGCATAACTGGGCGCTCTACGCGTCAGAGAGACGTTTGTGCAAAACAAGCAACCATGTAAAGCTGACCGTTCTGCTGCTACGTCGGATAATAATTGTGCCAACTGTTCAACTTGGGTCATGATCGCAGGCAAGTCCAGTTCTGTGGGGAAAAGATTGGCCATTTTAAGCAAGAAGAGTCCAGAGAAAGCCAAAGTGACAAGGCTGTCGTGCACAGCATAACGGAGGGCAGCCCTGAAACAGACTTGACTCGATATCCGCCAGGATAATCCGAGTAATGCAACATACCGATACGCGGTGGAGTTCAAAAAGATGGATAAACAATTGAACGCGGCATCCTTGGCCTGGAAGGCGAGCTCGCGCTGCTCAAATGGCATCTTGTCCCATGATACCCCACGCAATGCGACGCAAACCAGCCAAAGCTTCGCGTAATGAAGTTCTCCAGCGAGAATTTTGCGCAACAAAGATTCTTCATCCATGGTCTGACCTAGAGGACCGTGTAAGCAGAGCTCTACGCAACGCAAGGAGTACTTACGATGTAGTTCATCACAATCTGCCCACCACTTATCAAGGGCAACGTTGGCTCTGCGGATGAAGGCAAGTGTGTTGTGGTTGACCTCCCCATTCAGCGGCGAGAGAGTTTCATATATTTGAGCTTGCGATGACGTCATTCAAGGCGAATGAGAACAACGAGATGGAACAAACTTTTTTGAGCAATCAACTCGATCAGCGAGACGAGGCGGACATCTGTGGGCGATGCCATAGGATGTGTGAGAAGAAGACGACAGTGTTTGATAGAGCATTCATCCCGTAGAACAGTGGGTCGACCGGTTCCCAAGCTCATTCTGTGACAGCGATCAGGTTGCGGAGAACAACCATAGAAGAAACTTACTGATGATCGAACCAGTAGAGACACAACCAGATCCGCGCAGATACAACTAAGACGCTTTCTAGCCGAACTCTGCATCATCAAATAGATTTTACGTACCAAGCTCCCGCTCTTCTTCTTCGGAGCGCTGCTTTCCCTTCTCTTCGGCAAGTTTTTCTAGCGCGCGGTGTAAACCGAGATCTAGTGCCATGCGCATGGCATGGCCACTTGGGAGCCACCCGTTCGTGCTCCAGGCAGCAAGAAGCAACATCCCTGCAAGGACAATGTGATCCACTACATACCATGGATACGAAGCTGCTTACCCATCACTGCTTCTTTTCGTACCACAGGACCGAACAGTGAGGATCTAGCAATACCTTGCGCCTCCTCCAAGCACTTGTAAAACGTGGGGCTAAGTGGTGCATTTCCGCTACGAATTTTAGAGGCAATGGCGAGAATGGCGTCGAAAGTCCACGGCGTGCGCTCCGTTAGACTCTCGAACGTATCGTAATTTGGATCAAAAAGTGGGATAAAAAGATGGCAGCCAGCAAAGAAGCTGTACAGAATCAACATAAACGAAAAGGTACCTAGCCAAGGAGAGCTCACATGTGGTAAAGTTCTCTAGCTTCGGTTTCGGAAACGAGCCCCTGCGAAGTAGGCCCATTAGACTTAGACGAAATTAAAGGAATACTCGTGAGGACGATATCTACCTTTTCGATGACGTGCGGGAACGCATTCCTCGGGATTGGCTCTGCTCGTTGCCGTTTCTTCACACTAAAGCCAACTCAGTTGCTAAAAGTAGATCATATCCCGTCGAAAGATGACCCACATAGGAGGAGAGGTAGACGGTGCTGCTGCAGCCTCTGCAGCTGCATTGGCCAACCCTTGAAGAGCTTCGATAGGGGCATTGAGTGTAGCACGTGGGAGTGTATCCTCGGATTCGTCTTCTGATGATGCTGCCGTGCTTGGGACGATTCCATATGTGGCATACTTGTGTGGCTGCATGACAGTTAGACGCTGTACTTTTGAAAAGTAAGCGAAACATACCGGAGGAGCAAAGCCGGGGAGGGGGGGAAAGCTTGAATGGGAAAATGGATCAGTATTACTCCCGGCCCTAAAAATATCTGACATACCGACTGCGAGGAAAGGAAGGACCAGCATCACGGCTAGATCCTTGTCCTGCATTTGTGGAGTAAATCGTCTGCTGGTTGTTAAATTGACCTTGACTTTGTACCGCAGACAGGATGCGGTCCAACGACGATTGCATCCCAATCATCTGGCTTTGCATGACCTGTGGCACACATTCCTCAACTGAGAATACCTCCAATGATAGACACTTTGGAAATTACCAAATACTGGCCCTCGAGGCGTGACAGGCGCCTATTTCGACGAATGTCAGAGAGGAAATTTTCTGATATGAACAGCCTTACTCCACGCTAGCACCAGATACCTGCTGAACATTCTTCTTCTCTGGCTTCTCGAAGACGCAGGGTGTACCACTTAGTTGACATCGACGACAGGGTGCCTATCCGAAATGGTCCCGGGCCGGCGGGGAGGTCGGGCCAGTGAGTTAATAGCTGGACGGTAATACAAAGGGCCGCTGAGAGAGCTCACCTCTCCTTCGCATCTGTTTTTTCCCTTTCTGCAAGCGGTACAGGCTCTGGCACCACGTTTCGGGATGTGCGCGGGAGATTGAGGAGGAGGGTAAGCCGATCCCTCCCCGGGTGATTGGGTCATACTCTGCTGAGAGCCGGTATTGTCAATGACTGGTGCTATGCTATCCGTCCGACGTCGCTTTGAAGGAACCTCGGAACTATTTGAGGTTGTAGCGGTTGGGGACAAAGACATGGTGGAGGACGGTATGGTGATTATTGTTATTTACAGTGATGAAGCAAACTGGTTTCAGCAGGAGGTCATCTTTTCCGACAAGTACTGAACACGTGCGAACGGAAACCAGTTTCAATCACACCGTATCTTCCCATCAGCACTTTGTAGGTAATCATACACTTCCTATCATCCAAGCCACCTGAGCATCTAAACCGTCCCTCGTGACGAGTCTTCTCTCTCACACATCCCTCCTATGGTGCGTTGCTTTATATACTCTCCTCTATTTATGCGGAGAGACTTGCATTCCCCTTGCCGTCCCACCGCGGCGCTCGCCGGATCAAGTTGGCCCTTTCCGATGTTTCCGTCAGGTACGCGGATTGCTTACGGCAACATATTAGCTCCAAGTCCTGCGCCTATTGGCCAGCACCCGGGCGGTCCTAGTACAATATCGAAAATCATATTGGTACATAGGGGCTGAGCAGAACGGCTCACGACGAGGGACACTCACAAGCCAAGCCATTCTAGTGCCAGACCTTGCTAAGCCATTCGTAAAATTTCCTGCCCGCTGGACCACGCCGTATTCTCCCGCACTTCAGCCGGAGTGGATCCGGCTGAATGCCGCCAATGGGACCGTATCCCCTCGGATTTCTCAGGGGGCCAGGGACCTCCTACGAAATCTACAAACTTACTGTTAGTGGGACAGCGAGCTCACCTAATGCTCACGTACGGAGTTGTTTGAGCAAGCCGACCTTTCAACCTTGAGGTAGGGTGATCAATGGATCATCAACCCAATCTTGTGGTCTCCACCTTGATGCCACTGAAACACATGCTTATCGGTTCAAGCAGAACAGGTATCCTTAACACCGCAAGCTGGAATGACAGTGGAAACCTCTCCACAACTATCCCACAGTTTCAGGCGCAACTTAATCTGCGATGACGTTACGTTCGGAGGACTCACTAATTCCGGAGTCCTGTCAATGAATTGTCGTCTCTTATCATCAGGGAGTGTGTGAAAACAATAGCTCACCAACTTGTCTAAGGCCGGACGGAACACGTTTTTCCCTTCTTCCGTCGGGGATCTACCCCAAAATTTGTCAAGATGACAAAGATACAACGATCTATCTCTCAATGTCATAGCCCTGTCCGACTCGGTTTCAAAATTTCATTGATCACCCGGGTACGCATTTGTTTCGACTCGAACTCTCTTGACAAACTCGTCCTACGTATGCAGTGAATGAATGGACATCGCCGGATCTGGCACTTATTATAATTTGTAGTCTCCGTAGTTTGTACATAAACAAAGTTCCTGCGCGTTGGCATCCGTAGCGAACCATGCCTGAGACATTCACTACATCCGAGGCTGATTATGAGCGAAACGCAAGACCACACCCTCCCTGCCTTCCAAAACCCGCATTATGGGCGAAGATGGCTCACTGTTGATGAGATTTCAAAAGACCTGGCTAGTTTCGGAGTCACTCAGCAATGTCCAGCTATCCACAACATGATATCGAAACATCAACATCAGCTCGAATATCTTGTGTGACAAGTCCATCGGAGTGGAGATTGAAGGTGTCTACGTTACTGTGAAGAATGTAATGTGATTCCGAACAAAAGATCTTGTGTCAGCTTGCACTCAGTATCACATCTGATTTATCGAGGGGACGGTGGCGGGGATGCCTCCCATTCAATCGGAACTTCATCATCCTCAATGGGCTGAGTATCTTCAGTGGTAACCTTTTCAGCGTCCTGGGTTTCTACCAGAGTGGCGGCTTCTGACGAAGGGGGCACCTCTGACATGTCAACATCTGGAACTTGAGGAACTGACGTTGATGCCTCGATATCACTCGCTCCGGTTTCTGGTTCCTCTCCCTTCTTCAGCAGTTTCCCCTTCTTTTCAGCTGGTGGCTTTGAAGGGAGCCCGAACAGGGTTGTCTGCCTAGATACGTCCTTCTTCTCCTTGTCTTTCCCTTTCCTATTTGTAGCACCTGAATGCAATTGCGTGAGGCTTGGGCGTTGGGATTGTGATAAGCAAAGAGCCTACGTTGTTTGCTTTGATCAGCCTCGACGGCTTCGACTTTGTTGAAAAAACTCTCGCTCTTTTGGATTGGGTTGGTATGATCGGGTTTCCGTGCGAAGGGATTCTTCTTTGTGTCCCCAGCAGATTTGCGAGCAAATGGATTGTCTCCTAAACACCATTCAATCACGATCTCTCAAATCCTCTCAGGAATCTGCTCACGTTTGGGGGAGGAAATGTTTGTGTCGGTTTCACCGACTGCCCGTCGCTTGGCATCTGCATCGAAACCATTTGATGCAAAATCATCCACTTCGTCACGTTTCCTCTTCGCATCAGGGGAAGCCGAGCGTATGGCTATTGGAGCATATCGTGCATTCAGTAGTCCAACAGTCGCGTTCGAGCTAGTGAATTCGGAACGCTCAAGGATTCCTGCTGAGCGCGTTAACCCCGGTCGCTCGATCTTGGGAGGAGGGTTAAAGTTTTGCAGTAGTTTCGGCCGTTCCATGTACACATCCTCCTGTTCGAGCCGCTGTCTCCGTCCCCTTGCCTCCTCCGCAGGGCTTGGTCCATCTTCGCGCCACCGCTTGATTGCGTCAATTTTCTCTTGAAGACCTATCAGTTTATAGAACCCTGCGAGCTGGCTGGCAGCAGCCATAGAGTGTGTAAAATGCAAACGCCTGGTTAGCTCCAGGACACGAGGTGCTTTATCCGCTTTGCAAGCTGCTTGAATGAGTTTAATGATCGATTTATCGAGATCAATTTCTCGCTTATCCAGCTCGGACGACGTCAGCTCATCACCTAGGGCGTCACGGGCCAGATTATTGTGCATCCGTTCTCGAGCAAGTCTTCAAAAATATAAGCAGAAGCAAGGAGAATGCAATGTCAACGTACTTCTCTTCAATAGAAGATTCGACTGGATCTTTATTTCGGAAGGGGAGTCTAACAGGCAGTTCCTGCGTGAGCGGTCTCGGAAACCCTGGGTGTCCTTGTCTGCCCTGTGACAAAACATAGGTTCCACCGAGGAAGCAAAAATCCAGATATATAAGTACCTTTAAGATAACACATGTCAGAGTCTCTTGCGATAAGCCAACTGGCCAATACGACTCATCCTTCCCTTGCTTACGTTCAAGCGTATTAGTATCCAGTAGGCGTGCCCAGGTGGCACGGTTTGGCCTTCGGAAGTTGATCATAATATGTACGAATCCGGCGGAGTCATATATTGCGGGAGCCTACCGAAGATGCGTTACTACGTTTTAATGGTGGCGACGGCAAAGACCCACCCCTTCAACAGTTATACCAATCCATTTGAGCACTTGGCCCTTAGGTATCGGTAACGGTTTCACTTGAAGCACCTCAAAGTCATCGAAAGATATCAATGTTGCCATCAACCCTTGTGAACCTAGTGGAGAATGATTGAGTACGCCGTACAATGTATAGATAATGAATGATCACCATCGATGGTAGTGGCACCTGGCCTATGTACAACCACCACGTATTCCTCTCCAGCAGCCATGGTTACGCACTCGCCTTCCAGACCTAACACGATATGTTCAAGACCGGACCCACTCAAAAACGTGAGGTCTCCGGCGCTGGTAGCAATCACGATATTCCCTTGACCCTGGATATCCCCTCCAGAGGACGACGGATCTCGCAATGAACGCATGGGTCGCTCTCCCCCAGCAGCTAGACCGAGGACATGCTGACCCGAAGGAAGAACATAGGTCCAGTCACCCTGGGCTGACCAAGTTCCGTAGGGCTTGTATAGCACCTGGGCGGGGTGATCTTGCTCAGGTGGGCAAGCAAGAAGTACGCCACGTTCACCTGGGCAGTGCCTATCAACAGAAGTGGAACGGCGGACATCCGATACACTTACCCAGATATCCCACATCATATTTAAAAGGGTCTGAAAAATGGTAGCTCTTGCGTGCCGAGAGGTCATGGAAACCAACATTGACTATGTGATGCGTATCCTGGTCCGTGACATCCATCCAACCAACCATGTTGTACGCTACACGAGAGTTGTGTTGGGTGATATATTTGTGCACAAAGAATGGAAGCCTACCGAGGTACCGTTTCTTCCCATCCATCGGCGTCGATCCTGGCTGGAAAGCTGGTTGTGCCTTTGTAATGCTCACTACCAGATCTCTGCTGAGCAAGAACAACAGGTCATCTCAATAAACATACCCATTTCTTTCACAAACCCATCCCCGTCGCCCGCCCGCCTCTCGGCATGTTCGTCCTCCATTCCAACGCCGATGTCATCGATTATCCAGTCATCTCCATAATCATGACCGGTCCCAGGACCATCACGGTCTCCGTTGACTGGATCCTCTCCCCACAATGTTGGTGTGGACTTGCGTTTGGCAGAGACACCTTGTACACCGCCTGCAACAGTCGCTTTCACGGGATCCGGCGAACCTGCAGGAATTGGGTCCCTCCACCAACTCAGTATTCCTCCTGTATCTGCCCATGCAAGGAGATTCTGAGATGGTGAGAATGCAACCTGCGTGATCAATGCATCGGGAGAACCGGTATGTCTACCAAGATCATGTCAAATTTCTTTTCCCGTGTGCACGCCTTCTGCTCACCTCCAAAGAACATGCTTTGTCTGTGTGCTCCAGATAAAGATACCTTCTTTACAAGCACTCGCGAGATACACCCCGTTAACAGAAAGCGCGAGCGCTGTTGTGGCGCCTGTTGCATTTGGGTCCGAGAGGCTGAAAACCTTATCCCAATTCGGTTGCGAGATGGCAACAATTTCTGCACGAGGTGCGCCTTAGTGGTTTGATCAGGCAAATGAATGCACTGTACATACCGTGGGTTCTAGAAGGTGCGAAGAAATGCTGTCCAGATGGGTGCCACACTGCAGAACAATCGTGCATGAACTCTGGTGACCTGAGTTAAGGCGGCTTAGCAGGAGAATGGGATAGGAAAGCGGGGACGATGGCATTACTCGGTATCTGCTACGGCTGGAATGATGCCGTCAATAAGCTTCTCGACTTTTGGCTCATGTTCGGAAACGTCCCACACAGTAACTGTACCGTCAGCTCCACTAGCGGTCTATAGTGCATGAGCGCGCGGGTCACTAGCAGATGCACAGAAATACACGAACAAGGAAGGTGCCTGACGGGTGCCATGTCAATTTTCGTACACATTTCTTGTGGCCACTTAGGACTTGAACGTTGGTAACCTCTTTCAGTTCCACAATCTTGACTGAAGTTTCACTGAAGGTCATCAGCAGTTGAACGATGCAGAGTAATAACGAGCGCACTCCGTCGCTATGGCAATCCGCTGCCCTGCGGGGTCGACTGCGACTGCTCGAATACACGCACCAGCCGCGTTCATGACCAATCCCTGGAGATCGGGTTTTCCGTGAAGGTAGCTGCGGACTTCGGAGTCTTTACTCCCAGATAGCCAGCACTCGTTCTGGTGTGACATAGGACCAAGAATGGTGCGCGTCGCGGTCATACATCAGAGGTAATGGTCCACGACAGACAGGACGTACAGAACATGCGATAGCTGTTATTCCCTCGTCGGCTTCGTACGCGACTTCTGGTTCCTGGTACTGATCCTTATCCATTTGCCATATCCGCACCAAACTGTCTGAGCCACCAGTATATGATAGTCTTAATATTATGCAACACGAGTGTTGCGGTACATCTTGTTAGAAAAAGAGAAGCCATCTGCATGAAAAATGACTCACTTTCCATCCCGCGAGAAAACAACACATGTGTGCCCGGGTTCATGAGCAGAATTAGTGAACGTCTTGCTTGTGCTTGCCATGATTTAGTAACGACGTTCAAATTCAGGAATTCCTCGGAAGTGGAGGGGGTTTGATTCTGAAGTTGCTGCAGTCGCGTTCCCGTCACGCTTCGCGTGTTGTCACCTCACGCGACTTGTGACATTGCTCAGGTAAATAAACCGCATTCTGTAAAACAACACAGAATCCGTTTCACCAATTGAATATCTGTTCATATAGCTAGACAGGCATCTAATAGGTTTCTGTAAAGTTTATCAAGAACCTCTCCCTTCGAACCTCCAAACCCCTGAAATTTCAAACAGCGTAAAGGCCGCCCTAGTTGCTTTCTCTTCTGCAAAAAGGATAAAATGACATCCCAATCAAAGTGTGGGCTCTCAAATTGTAATGTATGAAGCTTTGGGAACGCTTCGCGTCTTGCATCGTGGGTGAGGTACATCAGTACCGAGTCCACGCTATACCTGGAAAGGGAGAGGTCTTCGATGTTAGGCGCGGTGTGCACGAGGGCGCTGGCAATATCGAAACCGTCAAATGGGCTGTTAATGGTGATATGGCGGAGGGAAAGGAATCGAGGCGCCTCCCGCTTGAGGTGCCGCAAGAACAGCTGGATTTCCCGCGGAGATGCGACATCGGTAAAATCAAGGATAAGCTCTTCTAGTGCTGGAGTAATAACCGTTTCCATGAGCCCCGTCAGATATGCTCGCGAGATGTCGGGGCCTGGTTTGAGCATCAAAGACCGCAATGAAGGCACTTCAACGACGTCCGTCGTGTACGAACGGTCGAAATCGACGACCTCGTCAAGGAGTGCAAGGCGAGAAAGGGACTGCAAGCTAGACAGGAGGTTAAGAAAGGTCGGTACAGGGAGGCCGAATGCTGGGAGTCCCGCCAAAGTAAGGGAGGTCAGAGTTTTGGTTGGCATGGTGGTCGAAATCGATACCAGTTCCCCGAGCTCTAGATGCGTCAACTGAGGAAATGAGGAAGAGGAGAACGTGGACTCCCATATACCACTGCATGGATGATAAAGGACAATCTCCTCCAACAGAGGTGCGCGACTGCAACCAAGGCCGTCCAACAGCTCTGGAACAGGGACATTGGTGCGTATTTCCAGGCGACGACAGACATGCATATGATTGAGTATGGTGGCAGAAATACGCGGATAATCTGCTGGATAGGTTTGCCGTGGATGAATTCCACAGACGAAGTGTTGTCGGAAAGTAACAGCCAACGGCAAGCCCCGCGAACGAGTGAGATATAGGTTGACCAAGTCAGCGGATTGCTTGACATAGAGGCGGATGTGCGTCCAAAGCGATGGTGTTCCGATGGCTACCGCTCGCCAGTATTTTGAGACGTGAGACATCAAGAGCTCAGGCCTGATGACTGGCCACTCCGGTTTGTCGGGTTCGAAAGGAGATGGCTGATACTCCATGCAAGTATCCGACTGTCCAATCACTTCGTTGAAAATCATTCCTAGAACCTCGATTGGCAGTATAGAAATGTCTGGGTGGGTGTCCTCAGAGCCCCGGAGTAGTTTCTCGAGGCCCGTGACCTTGTCATACATAACATCCAATGCACGCTCTGACTCCCGTATCTTGGACATGAGTTGGGCAAGCTCTCTCTCCATGGCCGAGCGGGGTGGAGTCATCTGGGTTTGGGATATGATAAGTAACATCACGATTATTTCGTATTCGAACATGGCTCACCTTCGGGGTTGAGGAATTGTGCAGCAGCGCCCATCGGCAAGCAGGGCAGCAGCATTTATACGAGATACTCTCGAGGCAGTGACCTTACTAGTACCCGGTGTTCACGTCTTGGCGCGGAAGCGAAGTTCATGAACAATAGATAGACAGGCATCGGCGGGTCTTGGCATACCGGTGATTATAGCTGCTTACAAAAGGTGTGGACTAACGACCCTCACCTTAACGAAAGAGGTAGCCGCAAAAGGGATGATTGGTTCGGCAGACATCTCGGGTCTGATAGACATGGCTGTACTCTGACTCGGAACCCACCGCCTACTAGTAGGCTCCGAGATGACAGCTTGCGCCAGCAACACGTTGCAAAGGCGGAGCAGGGACCATAATACAAGGTTCATGTGACTGGCGAATGGACATGAAATCGATGCTAGCCACGCGTCCTCGGTGAGTAATAGTCCTATCACGAGGCAAAGCTCGTAAACAACCCTCGCATCAATGCGAAGCGCCCGAGGCAATACCAAACGTGTTTGTGGCCGTGCAATGCCTGGTGTCGCAATAGTGCTGACGGACACCTCCGATAAGTTCAAACGAGACGGCAACACTCACAATTGTCCTGACACGCTCGTCGTCGTCGTCGACCAAGTACCACGGGGAAGCGGCCGCGGGAAAACGCAAGTCTTAGGCTAGCCACTCGATCGATGTTTTCCGGCGACGTGTGGTAGCAGTGACGGTGTTGACCGAAAGTCCGACTGCCAGAGAATTATTCGTCTCGAACAATTAACATCCATCACACGTGTTTCTTCATACAAGCCTTGCGTCCGATTCGGACACCACCAATCACCTTCCAGGAACCCACGCTATAAGTGATGGCTTATTTAGAACCTTTGAACGGAATCGTACCTGTCTTCGGTTGTAGAACTCATCTTCATGCGTTGTTCAAATCAACGACCCATGTGAGTACCAGGATGTTTTTTTCTGAGATCGCCGAGCTGTGAGCAGTGTGCTCACTGGCAGACAAAGGAGTCCGCAACACTGCTTCCAAGCCCCTACCAAAAGCAGTTGCCACGGCTTGCAGCAGCACCTGTCCGTACCCAATCGGATTGGCTTCCATACATGGCTATATACTGATCTGCATGGATGCATCGAGCCCCAGCCCAGTACGTCAAAAGCGTGGATAACCGTAGGGCCCAGTTCTTCTTAGTAGTCTGATCACCAGACTGTGACTTAGGTTCAGTGGCCGCGGATGCTGGCCTGTCGTCAGTTAATTGGCTTAAAATCATGTACAGTATCTGACAGTGGAACATAGTCGGAGGCGGTCCATCCACAACGTGCGATAGGAAGGTATCGAGCCATGCAGGTTAAATATATATCAAGTGACCCTCGATGCGCGTTGTGCCAATTTGTATAACCCTGTTGCGCCCCATTATTAAAGGCAAGCGAGTCACTGTAACTAAGCTGGCTGATCGAACCCTACTCCTTCAACGCAATGCCTACATACAATGGTGTCGAGGTATGGATAGAAGACTCGGAGAAGAGGAAAGTCAACCATCAAGAGGTGATAATCAATTTGGTTGATGAGCGAACAGTGATCGTGAAAATCGAGATGTTGAGGGATGAGGTCGGTGTCAAATTTTCACGTACTACTATGATTTTCCCCGCTGACCGATAAGTGCAGTACTACACTGTTCATTGCCTCTCACCCATCTCCGTCTTTTGTGATGTGTTTGTCATCACTGCATCCCTCAGAGTCCGCAAGCGTGCCGCACGATTTCATTTAGACAAAAGCCTTGCGACATCCGAGAATGCTTGGGGCTCAACAGCGGACCATACAGAAGGGTCTTTCAGATACCGCGGGATAAGAGCACCAAAACCAACAAAACGACAATTTCAACATGGTGAGTTCTAATCTTACCACTTGGAATGCTGCCAGTTAGATTACGTACCCCTGCAGGTAAGCTGGGCAGTCTTGAGGTCGAAATCCGACGTATTGGGGAGATCACCAAAGGGGAACACCGGGGAGAAACTGAGGCAGATGGGGATGAAGAGGTTGCGACGGAATTATCCATGATTGACGATTTTGATCAACCCCCTTGGTTCATTTTCCATTTCGACATCAGCACAAAAGAATCACTGGCAGTTCCTGCCCCGAAACGCACTTATACTAAGCGACATCTGCTACAGACGCTCAATAATAGTGGTCTGGCCAGGAGCGGGACACAACCCGGAACCTCCGGTATGGAAGGTGAGTGGTAGTGACAACAATAATGCTTATTCATACGTATTTACTTGCTTGCCAGGTTCAAGTAACGAGACAGGTTCCGGTTGTCTCCGCAATCCGAAGAAACGCCCCAGGGAGCACGATGATGGTGGCAGGTCCGAGTCTACCAGCATTGACGAAAATCCAACAGAAGTCCATTCGGATCGGCTACAGGTGCGTTAGATCCTCACTTTCTTAGATGTCCTCCAATTTCCTTTCAGCAAGAATACCAGAAAGAAGAGGCTGAAGAACAGAGGCTTTTGCTAAAGTTACAGGTCAGTGTTCTGGGATTTTTTGCTCCTACCCCTCAGAAACTATAAACTTGTAGCAGGAACAAGTGCAGGCCAAGAAAGCGAGAAACATGGAGTTACGTAGACTACTCGGGGAGACACCATAAAATAGTTAGGCATCGGGACACTCACAAATTGCTTATCGGCACTTAACGTACTTATTTTGCCAGCATAAAGTAGTAAAGTAACACAAGTCTCGTATGTGCCTTGAGCATGTTGCTTCGCGAGTCCAGAGTCCCTTGCCAAAACACCCTCTAAGTCGTACTAAACAGTCCAAGTACTACAAGTGTCAACTCGCACATTTTGACTACCGTGTGCAAATGCAGCACACTTACAAAAAGTGTTTATTCACGCATCACCAGTACCATGAGTACAAACATATGGGATATGTATACAAGCGGCGAGGGTGCATGTCGATGGCTCCATGCGGTTGAGATCGCAGTAGTGTTCGACGACATACACATGCTGCGTGAGAGGTCACCCCAGGGATGTGGGTGGGTGGCTCACTGCAGATTCTGAGCTTGAAATCAGTGGGGCACAAATCCACGAATTGGATAGTCCAAAACTTTGGTCTTGATAACGCTAACGGCGGCAATGCGACAAACTTTGTCCATAGCGCCATCAATCTGCTCCTTGCCTGTCGTGTAGTGTCCAAGCATCTTGGAGATGTGGTGGGTCGTTATTCTGCACAAACAACAAATGGTGTCACATACTACAGTTGGTCCGTCCATGGCAGGCGGCATGTCGTTGTTGCGAATCATTGTACAAGCAGGACCATATGCAAAGTGATTTCACTGTTCAGCAGACAGGCAAAATGTTGAGGGCATAATTCATTCGACGTGCGGGCGAGGTGTTCAGCACACAAGGTGACATGTTGGGCGCAAAGAGCCATTTGGGGTATGATAGAGGACGATGAAGACGTACCTAGAGCATCCAACGAACCACCTGTACCACACGACAACCCCACGGACCGACAGAACCAGCCCCCGAGCGTCGAGCTCGAGGGGAGTGGATATGTCATACCAGCCAAGACGTCGTACAGACCGGTGACAAGACGGACGCGCAGGGGGCATCCAGTGGCGACAAGGACTCTAGGAACCGGCCGAAGAAGCCACAGAACGCGTTAGAATACGGGTGTGAACGGTTGGAGCGAAAGGAGGAGAACTCACCTGGGACAGCTCGAGGTGAGCCAGACAACCCGGGTGCCGAGACGGCAGTACCAGACAATGTCAACAGCGTACTGGAACGCCCTGAAGACGATATGAACGAGCGACTCGACGGAACGAACGCGCACAGCCGAGTTAGGAGGCGGCGTCGACAATTGGGCATGCCATAGCAATGGAGATGGCGACGGACAATGGGATACGAGGCAGGCCGGACGGCGCAACGATCGGCGCACGCCACGATTCGAAACAAGTCGGTACGAACACAGGAAAGGTGACGTACCTGGGCCTTCCGAACCACTCCCTATGTCGACCCACCACGTCGACGAGGAAGACTCAAACTGCAACCTAGAACAGTCAGTCGAAGAATGTGTACTTACCAAGTCGTACGGTCATGTCAAGACCGAACCGGGCGAGTTGAACGTATCGAATGCGCTGTAAATTGACTAGAGAAACAGTGGAGCAGTGATCCCGGGACCCGAGGCGCAATACGCCAGCGCGACTGCACCAGAGTTGATCGAGGACAACCGCTCGCAGTACTTTAGTGGTAAGACTGAGGCCCAACTGACCATATCGGGAACCGCTCGAGCGCACCGACGCGCGCAACTGCACGTCACTCACGGACACAAATTAGTAACAATTCTGCATTGTGCTGTATATTGTTGATTTCCGGCTGGTTACGGAAATCAACAATATCATCAGGGAATCGATGAGACTCTGACAAAGGTTTAGATACAATTTTCATATATGTCATGTTCATCCTTATCCACCATTGTGATACAACATTAGATCAAGTTAAATATTTACCGGCAGACTAGCTGCATGATTGTCACATGTGCTTCCGACTGTGGCTATTCGACCATCTTCACCGACGGCTACAATTATCGGCACACATCACGTGCCCTGCAAGACGTCTTACTCAGTTATGGACTGATCATGTTTGTCTCCAACTGCTCTGAAGGATGTGTTCGCTCAGAAATATCGGTCAGAACGTTTTGATCATATTCATCTCAGCTTACAAGTCCTTGTGCATTTTTTAGAGCTCGATCTGAATTTCCAGTCAGTAAATTTCGATCCGGACTATCTATGACTGCAAGTGACGACGGTCATTGCACGCATGATGGAATCAGTCAGTTGGTCAAGCTTGATCAAAATTCCCACCCGGAAAACTCTGATCTGGTTCATCAACAGCTGCAGATCACAATGGTTATTGTACGCATGATCAGGTCAGTCAGTCAATCAAGCTTGACCAGAATTCTCGAACAACTGCAAGTGTGAAGTTACATTTCGCGGACTATCAGCATTATCGGTACGTTCAATTTGACCAACTCCACCACGTGCCACAATCCTTGTTTTATTCGGCAGGCTCGACCAGAAACTTCAGTCCTCAGACCCTGATTGCGTCCATATCCAGCTCCAACCACGGACACACTTTACAAGCTCCACCAGCAGTATTGGTCAGCCCGTATGGGTCATCCCCACCTTGCACTGCAACGTCAGTCAGTGAGTGAAATTTGATAATACATATCTACTGGCACAGTCATTGATGGAGGTGCTGATCAGAACTGTCAATCAGTACGTTTAGATCGCGCCTATATGCAATTGTAACAGCTGACAACCCTGGTAAGTTTGATCAAGTCGCGCAACATAGTCAGATATGACCCCACCACGACCCCTGTGGTCTTCAGCATCAACCTTACAGTGATGATTCCTGTCATCCGAAATACGCTGCCGACTTAGTAGTACCAGCAGATAATTTTCATAGGTAATGGAGTAGCTCGTTTCATAGTAAAAAAGACATCATAATGGTATTAGATCGTGAAACTCTAATCAACAATGAGCGGATCGACTAAGATGAAGCGGCCGAAGCTGCAGCTATAGCCCTCTCTTTGTATTCGGCACGCTTCTGACGGATTCTGGCCAGAGCAC
>QGOI01005339.1:0-25303 GCA_003313885.1 Boletus sp. MG55
GTAGAGACGTGCACTTCCTGAGTCAAGTACGTGAAGATTTGATATATGTAACCACAATGGTTTATAGCTTGAAACAGCCCTGTAGCTTAACGGTTAGTTAATATGTTGCGAGGCTAAGTAACCAATCGGGAGGTCGTACGTTCGAATCCCGGTTGTGGACCCTTGAAATGTAACCACCTCCAATTCTGAGCGGTCACATTACTTTTTTTTCGCATCGGAATACATCCATTGAGATCGATTTTGCGAATTTCCGACTAATAATGCACAGTAATAAGCCCATAAACCTGCCGGCGCATGGCTAATGAAAATCAGCGTCATATTCGTTTTTATTCATTGTATTCGACGCTGATTTCTATTAGACCGGATGAGCACATCAGCGTCACATATGGACGCTGATTTCCCGTGTCTGTCACTTATTTTCAGTGCTGTCGTCGATGACCTGCCGCACCTCAGACACTGATAATATGCTGTTTTACTATTTGCAGTGGCTTCAGAGTGATGACGTGTTTCATCCATAGATACTTTTGCACGAAACCCACACTCGGGCACGAGTCCTCGAACATATATTCATAGTAGCCATACAGTCGATTCATGATGTACCGCTCAAGGTGCTTCAGCAGGTACACCGTGTTCTTCAGGTTCTCCGTAAACTCTGACACCGAGTGATTCTGCAGGACATAGACCTTGCCTGTGTCGACTGAACGAGATATAATCAAAGTGGCTTTTTTTCTGCAGTCAACGCATGCTAGTCGAGTGATGGAATCGACACTCACTGTTTGTCTGCAGCGAAGATCAATGTTGTGCTGTCGTTAAAGTGCACGCCAACGGATCCGTCCGTCAACGTATACCCATGCCGTAGTTGTTGTAATCATACAAATACGATTAAACACCCACTCGGTGGGCACTGGGCAGACATGCATCTTCGCGTGGATCCTGAAATACTTTGCCTGTCGCTTGGGCATCAAACGTCAATGTCAACGTCCGCGCAGCCACATTGAACCTGTTCATCCGCAGTTGGGTCTCCGCGTCTGGCACAGATAAAACGTCTTTGCGCTCGTCGCGCGCACACTCCTTCCTTAGGTCCTTGCGCACAGGTGGGTCATTATCTTTTCTTCCTCGACCCGGTTGGCACCATGTCCCGTGAGCCACGATCCGCACCTTTTGCGACTCGAGCTCCTCTGGTCTCTGCAGATCAAAGTTCCTCCCGGTCAGTCCACGCGGCGCCTCCTGGTCCATCACCCAACACAGGCGTCGAACGCACAGTGCGAAGAGGGGTTGGTCTCCTTCACAGCTTGGAGTCTGCGGACGAGCGGCGACCCTTTGCTAGTCGGGTTATGGACATGACGAAGGGCTGTCTCGCCAAGCTGAGTAGTGCGGAAACGGGGCCGCCGGGTTGCACTATGAGGGTCCGAATGCACAAAAAGTCGGGCGCAACTATTCGTACAGCGCGCAACTATTTGGTGGCCAAGTGCGCCACTCTTGGGGGATGGGGCAAGCGCGCTACACTTTCAGGCAAAGGAATTCAAGTTGAAAAACATTATCTTGCTAGGGAATGTAAACAACATGCTGAGAGACTGTATATGCGTAACCACGTAGTGCACGAATGGAAATCATTAATGAATGGAGATGAATGTGAAAGGTAAATGGGGGGTAACAGGGTTTGTGCCAAAGGGCGGGGGATTTAATAGGGTCAGTCAGGATGAAAACTTATTCAAGAACATAGAAGCAGTATCTTGTAGTCGTAAACTACCCCAGGGTAAAAACAAATGCCTTGAGTTGGCCGGAGAGTGGACAATCAGCGGTAGGGATCGTCATGGGTATACCCAAGGTATCCCAACCACTTCCCGTGCCCGTACCCACCATGGGTTCATACCCGTAATCACAGGCCCAGGTATGGGTTTGAACATGGGTATGGATTTTCGTACCCACAGGTACTACCGTCTATTCGAGGGTGTGGGTGTGGGCGGACAAGTGAGCCTAGGTCCAGGTACGTGTGTCGTTCGCACTGACGTGCATCATCTGTAGCCAGCGGTTTTGTACCGATTCGTTTTGAGTCGTCGCACGCGCCGCTTGTAAGGGTTAAAACAAGTGCCTCGAGTTGGTGGGAGAGCAGACAGAATGCTCGGGTGGGGAATAGAATTAGGAAATAATGTTTTAGCGGAGATTGAACCTTCCCCATCCTGTCACGAGACCACACCTCCGCCAGTGTCTGTCGTCCCGCTCGTTCCTCACCGTGCCCGCTGCTTCTCACTCACACCCACTGGCTCAGAGTCATTCCTATGGCATCAAGGAGGCAGAGAACTTATCTATTACTGGTCTGCCCTTTGCTTTCCTCGGGCCTCGTCTCGCCCTCGTCTTATAGTAGCGACCACACAATGCACACGATTGTGTGCGTTCTGCAGTCGCTCCTGCATGCCCTTGCCCTTGCCTCGCCCCTGCCCTCGCTTCACCCTCACCCTCACCCTCTTCCTCGCTTTTTCCATTGCCATTGCCTCGCCCTCGCTGCTTCCGTCGCCGTCACTCGTGCCGTCGCCTCGTTGCCCTCGTTGTCCTCATCTCAGCGTGGTCACAGTCGCCTCGCCCTCATCTCGCCCTCGCTTTTGCCATCGCTGTCACCTCGTCCTCGTCTCAGTGCGACTTTGCCATTGCCGTCACCTAGTCTCAGCCCTGTTGCCGTTGCCATTGCCTCGTCCTCCTCCTCACCTTCCCTGTCACCGTCACTGTCACCGTCACCGTCAATGGGTATCGTCCAGACGCACCCACTTGAGTGCTCGACCAGTCAGCAACCCGCGGGTATACCTGCGACGGGGGTATCGTAGTCGAACCTGCCCCATACCCCCTGATGGGTACCCGTGGGTTATGGGCAGGGCGGGTGGGCAAGGACGAACATGGCATGAGCAAGCAGCATTCGTATGTAAACACAAACGGGAACACATTGTGTGTTCCTGTTCATGTTCACACACGAGCACCAACAGCGCTGAGACGTGGACAAGGAGACGGATGGCGACCACGCTGAGATGAGGACAAGGTGAGGGTGATGACGCTGAGACGAGGATGAGGCGACCGCGATGGCGCTGAGACGAGGACGGCGAGATGGACGGCGACCACTCTGAGGCGAGGAGGAGGAGACGGCGACCGCACTGAGATGAGGGCGAGGCAACCGCGATGGCGCTGAGACGAGGACAAGGCAAAGCGACAATTCTGCCGACGGCGTTGAGATGAGGGTGAGGCGAGGCGACCGTGACCTGGGTTGGAGTGTCGACACCGCGAGCTGGAGACCCCCTCATACCGAGTATGGTGACAGGTATAGGTACGGGTACGGGTTTGTCACAGGTCGACCCGTACCCGTACCCGTCAGTACCTGTACCCGTGCTATTGCCTACCCACATAGGTGGGTACGGGCCGGGATACCCATGTTCTTCCCTACTAAGTACTCATTGTTCGGACCATTTTATTCAATTCTGTAGTATAAATTGAAGTTCTCAGTAGTTTACTGAATGTGCTATAGGTTTTACTGGTTTTTGACTCGCTATTGTGCGCTCGTGACGGCTCCTCATTTTGCGCGCTCATGTCTGAAAAGTTGTGCGCTCGGATTAAAAGTTGCGCGCTCACCCACAAAGTGTAGCGCGCTCTACAAATAGTTGCGCGCCGATTTTTTGTGCATTTGGACACCCATATTGCACGGCCTTCTGGAACTCCTTCTCCTGTTGCGCAATACCTGACTAGTAATTAGGTTGGGCGCTGCGCACTCGGTACGGCGATGCTTGTGACTTGATCATCGTCCAGCAGGGTCGCCTTCTTGATCTCGGCGAGGTTGACAGTTGACATTGGGCGAGTGATTTAACGACGTCGTGTGCGGAGAAGGGAATAAACGGCAGTACGATACCATAATCGATAAAGGGTGACGCGATGAATTTGAGGAGCGTGGGTCGTTGACTCGTTGGGGTTGGGTGTCAGAATGGATGTGACACACTCTCGTGCCAATCGGTAGAGATCCTTTGTTGTGGAGGGAATTCAGAAACATCGCGAATCAGACTAGAACGTGATTCAGAACAGGTAGAATATGAGGTAATGGCGCAGACGCACGTATAAATGTCCTTTACGTCCTTGGGCTGGAAAGGGGACCACCGATCGAGAGGAGACAAGGCGTCGACTTCAGAGTTGTGTCACGTTTGCTGTGTTGAACAGTACCTCCGGAGCAATGTAGTTGGGGGTGTCACGAATAGTCTTCTTCCTCTCGCTGTGTTCTCAAAGAGCGCAAAGAGCGCAACAAGACCAAAATGGGCCTCGACTTTGATGAGTTGACATCGAGGAATAAATTACCGAGTTTTGGGTCACGGTGAATGCCATGGTTGGTGCTTATGCATGTGGTTGCAGGTACCCATGATCTGAACCAAAAAGAAACGGGCTTCGGGCTCCGTGAAGCGTCGACGGCGACCGAGCATGTCCATGCGCCTGGAAGTCGATGTGGTATGTCGTCATCCTCAAACAAACATTTATAAACACAGACAAGGGGAGGAGACAGACCGGTCTTAAGGGAGGACGACGACCTTGCACGCATGACGCGTTCCATGAACGTCCCTGTCGAACCATGTCAACCACGATCGATTGATTCCCTACGCATTGGGTGCCATCTGGACCGACACCAAGAGTCGGTTGTTGTCGGGCGGTGACAGCGGGGACGTTTTCCTACTTGCTGGCCGATTGTGCTTGGCAGTACCCACGAGCCCCTAAACGATCTTGCCATTAAGCACGCACGTACAACCTGGTCCATCGCGTTCTCCCCCCAATAACGACTGCACTACGACTGGTGAAGAAAACGGAAAATTGTCCTTGTGCAGTCTTCGGGATATCATACCGGAATCGTTTTACAGTACTTAGTCCCACTCGTAAACGTTGGAAAATCTACAAGTCACGCTTTATCCCTTCTCTCCTTTCACCGTGAGTATGTTCAAACAACTATTTCTCGCTTGTTCCAATCCATTCACAGCGCTGCAGTTACCGCTCGTGTATGTCAGTGACGCGGCATGGAAGTCATGAACGCTGACATTCACCGACTATGGACGGAAGAAATCCTATATCCCTCGATTCCTTTTCACTGTTCACGCGCAGTTGCTCACCGCGCTCTCCTACGATCCCGTTCGAAACAGCGCTCAAACAGCACAGCGTGGCCATCGACGATGATGCCAAAGAGGTAATGTGGAGTCATCTGTTGCCCCATCGTATGTTGACTATCGTACGCAAAGTCTATCAAGGTTCATCGATCCACCAATGGTCACATCGCAAATGCACCAGCCCGTGTCGGTGTTGGGGAGCATGACTCAGCCTTGCGTGCATTTGACTTCCCGTTCACCGGTGCACTGACAGTCTCGACCGAAGACGATCTCCGCTTGTTGATCAAGGTATTTACCTGTCGCCCACGTCTCTAATTGCGCCAACCCGTCGTTTCACTTAGCTGATCGTCTGCGTTGAATGTGGAGATAACGACGACACTATTCCACGCACAGATATCATTTGATCGGTAATATCGTGGATGACAAGTCACCACCGCCTGGGTACGTACACACTAGGGCCTAGTAGAAAGCAAAGTTGATCAGGTGTTGTACAGGCTCAAATCGTCCTCCTTCCCGGAAGCACGTCATTGCGAAAAGAGGATCACGAAAGTGCGATGAAATTGCCCGGGCATGCGCGGGAAGCCATCCCGTTTCAAAAAAATACTCCCCTTGTAGCAATCTTGTTCGTACGCTATTCGTTGGGGTTCCCTCTACAAACATACCAACAATGATCTCTGGATGAAATTTGGACCGCCTTGCTCTAGCGGTTCGGTAGCATCTTCAATAATGTACCGAGCCATTCGAAGGCAACTGCGATACACCTAAGCAGTCCAAGAATCTAAACAAGGCGATCACACAATATTTTACTGCATTGTCCCTGAATCCTCGTTAAACGAAGCAAAGCTGAGTTCGTGGGAGGACAATTTGAAGGACGCAGATGAGGTATGAGTGTTCTCTTCTTGGTGTCTGACGATCCTGAATTTTGCCAACCCAAGTAGACTTTTAGAATCCATGAGGGCATGAGAGAAGACATGCGGCACAGCATACTTTGTAGTAGAACAGTTTACACCTTCACTCGTATGCTCTCCCTCATTGAGGAGTCTCTCGACCAAGAGGCCCGTCGTAAGTGTCGTCTTACCAGTTGTGAAGACAATGTCATGATTTGGATTGAACAGAACAGGCAAGCAATATTCGTCCACCCCGATGGAGACTGCCGTCGACAGCGTCGTTCACGGGGTCTTTAAAACATGCCTGCTCGAGCTCATCGACATCAGTGGTCGTCTGTGTGACGGACCAGAACGACTGTATACATTCAAGTTGGAACTACAGCTCAAACAACCTTTTTCTTCTATGACACAGGAGTTGGACGACGGACGGATCCTCCGAGTGGTGACAACATATTTCCGATATGTGACGTTTTCGCATGTCTGGCAAGGAAGCCTTTGTCCTTCACGCGGGTCTGGACCGCGCAAGAACTTCTCTCACCGAAGTTGATCCGATACGATCGCAATTGGAACCCATACCTTGGCGACACGCGTACCAACCATAAGGAATCCCCCGAAATCAGGCGGGAGCGCGCGAGGTCACCAACATCACTCGCCAATTTATCACTACTTTCAGCCCCGACGAACCCAGCGTTCGAGAGAAACTACGACTAGCCTCGACACGGAATGCGACGGTAGAACAAGCCATCGCATACTCCTTGATTGGTATCTTTAATGCAATACCCGGCCCACTATGGAGAAGGAGATGCTGTGCTGGGTTGACACCTGCTGGCGGAGACCGTAGCTCGTTCGGGCGAGTGGCGATGCTTGTCTGGACTGGCAAATCTCCGCTATACAACAGCTGCGTTCCTGCCGCCCTCACCGTTTATGGTCAAATGCTGCGTGTGTCGCCTATCATTCAAGAAGCAGACATCGGAAGTGCGCGTTGCGACGTTAAGAACTTCTCTATCTCTGTCAGATGCAACGTCGACCCACGACCGAATCATGCATTTACCACCTGCCCGCTTCGCCAATCAGCGACTACACCTCCCGTGCACAGTGTTCGCAGTCAAAAAGCTTGTCTTCGGGGGCCTCGGGAGTAATCAAGAAATTTTTACTGCGCTCGGGTATTGGCAGCCATCGGCCATGTGGAGTTCGAGATAACCTCCGTGCTCTCAGTCGACGGAGCCAGGCAGCTTCGTTGTCGTGTATCCGTGATTCACGATTTGCGTGATCCATACGATCATTTCACTTGGGGAAGCACATCGGGTGGTGACGAGTCCAAGTTTGATTCCGAGGCTGATTCCGAGTTAGCTTTGGAGGCCAAGGCCAGTTCCGCGCCCACTTCGCCACGGATGACCGTACTCGGGAATTGTAGCTCATTGTTCATCCGCAACGTTCCAACGATAACCCAATGGAGAGTTCAAGCGAGTCGCTGGTGAGCATGCATTCGCCCTGCCAGGACTTGCCGAGCACCGGATCTACTTTTTCAGGGATACCCGTATTGGCCCTGGACGCCGGTGGGATATATCACTCGTCTTGGTATGGCCGTACGTCGTCGTCACTTGCTGTCTGACCGTCTTCTCGCTCGCATTCGTATGGTTCTCAAAATGTAGCTAACACAGCTGTATCACTCCATAGACACATAGTACCGGGAATAACAATGTCGTTTTATCCGCGCATCAAGGAACCATACACCTTGGGATAATGTACGCATTTTCTCGTTCGACGGATGTAATTTGGGTCATCTCTGCATTTAAATCCTGTTGTACGCCGCAACAAGTACAATAGGAATCAACCCTTGGATAATGTTAGAGATACTGGCTGAGCGGTCTACTGCACAGCGATGCGGTGCGGGGTATAGCCAGTTATGAGGTAGTTGGACTTGAGAACTATCCAATTGGGCAGAAGAAGTGAATACGACAGCGAAAAGGCGGTGAAACAGCAAGGTTACAACAACGTACAGCTAAACGAAAGCAAGCCAATAGAACCCCATTAATTACCCGTATTACTCACAATATCTCCACGATTTCAGCACGGACATCCTTGGCGAAGTTGATCTGACGCTCAATTCCTGGTACGATGATCTCGTGCTCAGCAGCCACTCGCTTGAACTCTCCATTGGATTGTTGCTGGAGCAGCAGCGCACTGAATGGCTGTCGCAGACGAACAACTAGCTGCAACGCTCTGGTATAGTCGTCGATCGTACCGGCGGGTACAGCATCCAACGGCGAAGAGGGCGAGGAATCAAGATCAGAATCGGATTCATCACCATCCGGCCCACTTCCCCAACTGATCCCGCCAGGTGGACCGCGCAGATCACGAATCCATGGATGTACGAAAACGAGCTTGCCTGGCTCTGTTAACGGGAGCCTGTCCGATGTCTCGAATTCTATGCGGCCGATCCCTGATACCCGAGCACGGTAACGGTTCTCGCGACCACTCCCTGAATCATGTATACCGAGCCTTTTGACTGCGAAGATGATGCATGGGAGATGAAGTCGGCGATTGGCGAAGCTGGCTGGGGGTAAACGGGTGATTCGCTCGTGGATTAGCATGGCTTCTTCCTCAGAGTGTGAACTTCTTAGCGCCGCAACGCGCATATCCATTTCTGCATCTTCGATGACAGGCGAGACATGCGGTGTTTGACTATACACTCCGATGGTGGAGGGAAGGCAGCTGTTGTATGGCGATGACCCGCCAGTCCAAGAAAGCACCGTCACGTCAGCGGAACGAGCCACGATCTCCTCCAGCAAGTGTCCCAATGCAGCATCCCGTTCTCCGTAGTGTGGCCTGATATCACTTTTGAAGATACCAATCAACGAGTACGCGACGTCTTCCTCCACTGTTGCATTGCGCGTCGAAGCTAGTCGTAGCTTCTCTCGGATGCTGAGATCATCAGGATCGAACGTGGTGATCGTTTCCCGAGCAACCCCGATCGCATTCGCGAGCTCCTGCATGATTTCAGGGGACTCTTTGTGGTTGGAACGGGTGTCGCCGAGATATGGCTTCCATTCGCAATCGTAGAATCGGATCACCTTCGGCGCCAAAAGTTCCTGCTCTGTCCAAGCCCTTGTCATCCAGATACTGTCTGTGAGATTTCCGAGGACGGACGGAGATGGTACGTTTGCAAGAAGAGCGAGCGTGGCTGCGGAGGCCTCATACCACTTGTACATCATTGTGAGTGACTGGTTCAACACCGCGCTGATTGTCTTATCAATGCAGCACGTGTCGGACCATGCCCATCGATATCCGTCGTCACGAACCATCTCACAGAACTTTTGCAGCTTCTTGTTCAGTGGCGACGAGTCCAGATTCCAGACCGAGGCGGCCGACTTCACATCCTGGTACGAAGGTTCCTTCCCCGCCCAAACATGCGAAAACGTCACATATTGGAAATACTTTGCCACCACTCGCACGATCCGTTCGTCGTCCAACTCCTGCGTCATAGACGAAACCAATTCTTTGAACTGCACCTCCGACTTGAATGTATGCATTCGCTCTGATCCGTCGCATAGATGACCACTCCCGACATCAATGAGGACGAGTGGACATATCTGTAAGACCTCACGAACAGCCCTTTCGACGGCAGTCTCCGACCGGGAAGGTGAAACATATTTTTTTGCTAGTTCTGTGCAACCGAGTCAACTCATGATCCTCGCGTTCGTCAGAATACACTTACGACGGATGTCTTGATCTCGAGATTCGTCGATGAGAGAAAGCATGCGGGTGAACGCATCCATTGCTTCATCATAGCGCTGCACATTATGCAATGCTGCATGTCTTCTCTCGTATCCCCACGGACACGGAGGGTCTGCCTTGATTGCCTATATCGGTTGAATTGACGATCATCGGACACCAAGGAGAGTAGAGTCACACCTCATCTGCATCCCTCAGCGCATCCTCCCACAATCCTAATATTCCTCGGGCTTTACTTCGCTTGATAAGGAGGCCCGCAGCATTCGATGGATTGAGGGACAACGCAGCAGAATACCGTATGATTGCTTCCTTTGAATTATTGGATTGCACTGCTGCATCACCAATGCTCTCGAATGTCGCAAGACACCTTTGAATGAGATCTGACATCGAACACTCAGTGCACGTTGATCTAAATTGGTCGGGACCAAGCGTACCTGGATTCCAATCTGTGGTCGCCTCATTCATAAGGGCGTCCCCGCCGAGGGTTTCAATGATCATACTAGGAAGTAACCCCGCCACTTCAGTATGGCCCGCAGCGTGCATAGCTTTGTATAGCTGTAGCTGAATTGCGAAGGCGAGTCGATCGAAGTCCCATCCAAATATCTTTCAAATAGAGTTGATGCGCTTAAGAGGAGAGGACATCAAAAATAATGACTTACAAGTGAGATTGCTACCAGGTGAGGACCTTTTTGAAACGGAATGGCTTCTTGTGCACGTTTGAGTAATTCTATGGCATGTTTGTTATCTCCTTCTCTCATCGACATGGTTCCAAATAGGAAGAGCATCTGAGCCTGTATGACTCATTGTCAACCTTGCTTGAAATTTTCAAGCTCACCGTGTACATACCCGGACAGTGAGAAATGGCGACGTATCATCCACGATATCGATCAAGTCATCTACACGCGAAATAGCATCGCGGCATTCTCCACATTCGAACAAGACGATACCCTGAGTAAAAAAAATCAGTACAAGGAGCCACAAATGGGATTGCCACGTACCTTGATTAACAAGAGAAGTTTACTTTCAGCGGCGGGAATACCACCGTCACCAAACACGAGGTCAAATGCACGCATCACCAACTTGTGATCTCCATTGCCGACCCGGCTCATCGCATTCGCAATGTGACCAATCACCGATGTCTCAATTTCGATAGACTTGTGTGCGAAGTCAGCATGACGATCGGACAACAGATGACCCAGTGTTACCTTTTTGGCATCGTCGACGGCTGTGTCCCACTGCTTCGAACGCGTCCGCACGAGAGCGCGCTGAGCGAGTGCGCGTGCATGGTGAAAATCATCCCAAGGATGTAGAATTTCTTCTGTCAGGAGCTCTTCGACACGAGTCAGGTTACCCTCTGTCCATGATCCGAATGCCGCATCACTGATATACATGAGCGGCAACTGTGAATCTATGAATGCGAACAACAGAGTTAGCATGAACAAAAAAGTGGTGTGTCAACACACTCACGATCAAAGGAACCAAAAACAGAGAGTGTGAGTGAGTGAGGGAACAATGACCTGTCAGATCCAACGACTTCGCCAACTGTGACCACTTACGTTTACTGTGAAGTACGAACCCGGAAGGATATCACGCAGCCTCCAGAATGTGATGTCCCCGTTGTTCTCGCCAGTTGCAATGAATTCGTCATTAGACGAGACCGCGATGGACCAGAGCCAGCTTGTGTGCTTGATAGCAGCCCCAATTTGCTTGTACGTAGAGGCGTCCCAAAAAGACAGAGATTCGTCCCCAGAGATGACGATGAATTTTTGGTTGTGCGCTAGAACAATAGCCCCAGGAACTCCCTTTCCAGGCAAAGACCATTCACTGAGCAGCGTTCCCGAAGACGTATCGAAACACTTGGCTTTGCTATACGAGACGGCAAACAGATGACGACCATCAGCCGACCAAGTGAGCAGCGGCGACGAGCACTGCGGTGAGCGAAACGGGATGTCCAACAATAACTGACCATCATCGCTGCTGTATATACGGATTGACTTGGTGTCGGGCTCTTTGGACGTGGCCGTCGCTATGCGGTCGCCGTTTGGAGAGAATCGTACTACCACCACTATACCGTCGTGCTGCAGCGGCCCGACGAGCCGTTCCCCCGTCGTCATGCTGTAAATGAACGCGAGCTCGTCGACCCCCCCTGTCGCAAACTTGGTCGAATCAGGGGAGACATCAACTGCGAATACTGTGTTGGTGTGGTCGTCGATATCCAGCACCTTTTCGCAGGTCCGCGCGTCCCACACGCAGGCCTGCGCCCCTGCATCCTCGACGTTCCTAAACAGAAGTCCGCACACCAACCATTTTCCATCCGGGGAGAGCGCCAACGTGATTATCTCGCTTTCCACTCCCGTCTGAATGGCTTCCCCGACCTCATGTCCGTCATCGACTCGCCACTGTCGAAGGAGTCCTTCAGCACCGCCGCTGAATACCTGCTTGTTATCCTCTGTGAAGGCGACCCAGTAAACTGGGCGTGAAGTGTTGATTTCAACTATTTCCGAGCTGTCTGAAATTTGGTGTGCGGTCGTTAGCAATTAGTAACCCCAAGGTCCGGTACCCCCAGCGACGGGACATACCTTTTCTCGTAGACTCCATATCCGTCCACAACACACAGCTTCAGGCAGGACTGCAGGACAGTAGGACAGTAGGAGCGGGTTAGCAAGAGGCAAAAGACGCTGGGTTCCTCACCATATATATTGACATTCTGGATCAGTTCCGGCCCGAACACAGATGGGCCGCATGCTTGAGCCTCATCTGAATCTTTACGTATTTTGCGTCCCTAGCCTGCCTCCGACTCGGACGGCCAGGCTTGGAAGACAATGTGAATTACAAGGCTTGTATAAATTGAGAACAAATTGCTGGATGAGAAAAAAGACACGCATAGCAAATATGATGACAAAACACATGGGCGCATGATTCAGATGACTAAACATCGTGCTCATTTTGGGAACGGGGCCATACCTGAACCAGAAGGTGGGACGTCCGTTGCGTCCAAGTATTATCCAAGTCGTTCGGGCTGTTCACCTCCAACGAAGCCGTCAACACAGACGATAGCGAGTCGGTTCAGCCAATAAAAAATTGCAATCCTTCTATCTCTAAACCATCGTCCACTCCATATTACGATCACGACTACGGACCATTCACCCATCATTGTACCTTTTTCTCCCCCTCCGTGACAGCCGCCAACCTTGCCTCCTCCCTCCTCCTCGCCTCCCTTCGCTCCCGTCCACGCGTGATCAACGGTTTCGGCTCCAAATCTGCAAACAGGTATTTACACGCCTTTTCAATCACCCAACACCCCGCGAAATCTGCGATCATGACGCTCGCCAACTTGATCTTGAACTGTCCCAATCATCGCATCAGTCTGAATCGATCTCGATTCTCGGGTAAGAGCAAGACGTACCGCAGTGTCCATCTCGACGATCTGAAGCCACCGATTCAAATCGGGGAAAAAGTCGGTCGCACCCGAAAACGCGACCGCGCTCGCCCCGACCAGGCCCCAAAACAATTTCGAGTTTTCACGGATCCCTTCCCGGAAAGGTCGGCCCTGGAAATTGATCGCAAACGTGGAAACTTGTTGTGAGAGACCGAGGAGATAAATAGCTGTGTTCAAGAGGCTTGGCTCGAATTTGGCCTCGAGGTCGACGACGCCCGGTCTGTGAGAACAGGAAGGGACTGATAAGACATGACGTTGGGAGGGAATGATGGACTGACTCACGGTTCGTAAAAGTGTGCCAAGTTCGTGATGTACACCAGGGACATGATGTGTAACGCAAACTGAATCAGGACAGACAACAACACGTAGAGATTTGATAATATTGCCCAGTGGTCGTTCGCGCGAAAGCTTCGCGACGGGCTATACAACATAACGCACATCAACGAGAGGTCACAAAAAGGGCGTTTACACCGAACCGACATCAACATCCCGCTCAGTCACCTGGTAATCACCAAACTTGATCCCATCTAGATACTGCACACTCAAGCTGTATGCGGTGATGAGACAGTTCAGCGCCAAGATCGTGTACATCTGGATCGTTGCGACCAGCGTGCAGCGACCTTGCCTAATGATGTGGCTGACTAGATGACGCATTTGAGTCGATGCATAGTAGCGATTGGAAGAGACTCACTAGCCGCAACATGCAAAAGCTTAGAAGTGAACAGAGCAGCACACGATGCGTCTCCTAGCTTGATCTGAGGAATATCTTCGTCTCCCTCCATATTGGACAGCGCATCCGTGATTGAAGCCAAGTCAAACTACACCAAATCGATCAGCAAATGCTCCATCAAAGTCTCAGCAAATAACCAACCTTCTCCATCGGATTCCTCTGCCTCGCAACCTGCAAATTGGCCGCAGCCTTCTTCTGCGCCTCGACCACATCCGGGTACAAGTGAGCGATCGCAGGTGGTACAGGTGGAGGAGGTTGTCCAAAGCGTGCAGAGATCTTCAGCTGACTCTCGTACACTTTCTTGATCCGTTCCATCTTTTGGTGCTCGGCAATTTTTTGTAGGTCCTCGGGAGTGCCACCCAAGAGTGCAACGCCTATGTCGGCCTGTTTGAGCGCACCGACGTCGTTCGTACCATCGCCGGCCATCAAGGTGACATATCCCAGGGTCTTCAAGCTGGCGAAGATGAATTCTTTCTGCGAGGGAGAAACACGAGCGTAGACCCAGTTCTGCACAAGGTCATTCCAGCTAGGTAAGGACTGGAACTGTTTCATGGCAGTACCCGTAATACAGATATTGTATTCGTCAAAGAGCGATTTGTCACCAAGGGGCTTGGAAGGGTCAACTTACTCTCGTCCACAGTCTAAGTGCGCCAGCAAAGGTCTGCAATGAAATGAAGCGATTATAAATGGCGAATTGTGTCGGAGACACCAATGAACATACCAGCTTCGTGAGCAGCGTTCTCCTTCAAGTCCGAGATGAGCGCATCCTATGGACAATTTCGACATCACGTGCGACAGTGTACTTCAAGTTTGGGGAGACAGAGCAAGGACAAGTGACAGAAGCGAGAGGCACCGCTTCCTCTTTTGCCTCCACCACGTCGCTCGTCCTAACCCACCTCCATTTCCCATTCCGGCTCCTCGCAGCCCACTCCCCTGGGGTCTGGACCGCGCGATCTCGATTGCCGGGTACATGCGTCTGCGAGGTGTTCCCACCCACCCTCGTAGCTCACCTCATACCCGGCAACTTGGGCTCCCGGGCTGGGCTGGAGAGCGCTTCGCGCTCTTGCCCATCCACGTCCTCTCAGCCCACTGCCTCCCTCTCCTCACAGCGCATGGAGCGACGTCCAAAGAGTACGCATTCTCTTGTACCACGGATTTTATGTCATCTCTGTATTTGAATCCTGTTGTACGCCGCAACAAATACAACAGGAATCAACCCTTGGATAATACTAGAGATACTGGCTGGCCAGTCTACTGCGTAGCGATGCGGTGCGGGGTATAGACAGTTATGAGGTAGTTGGATTTGAGAACTATCCAATTGGGCAGAAGAATTGAATGCGACAGCGAAAAGACGGTAAAACAGCAAGGTCACAACAACGTACAGCTGGACGAAAGCAAGCAAATCCATGCATGCCCGGGCCTGTATCCCTCACAATATATCCACCACTTCAGCACGGATATCCTTGGCAAAGTCGATCTGCCGCTCGAGTCCTGGCACGATAATCTCGTGTTCAGTAGCCACTCGCTTGAACTCTCCATTGGATTGTTGCTGAAGCAGCAGCGCACTGAATGGTTGTCGCAGACGAACAACTAGCTGCAACGCTCTGGTATAGTCGTCGATCGTACCGGCGGGTGCAGCATCCAACGGCGAAGAGGGCGAGGAACCATGATCAGAATCAGAATCATCACCATCCAATCCACTTCCCCAACCGAACCCGCCAGGTGGACCGCACAGATCACGAATCCATGGATGTACGAAAATGAGCTTCCCTGGCTCTGTCAGTGGGAGCCTCTCCGATGTCTCGAATTCTACGCGGCCGATCCCTGATACCCGAGCACGGTAACGGTTCTCTCGACCACTCCCAAAATCTTGTATACCGAGCCTTTTGACTGTGAAGATAATGGATGGGAGGCGAAGTCGGCGATTGGCGAAGCTGGCTGGGGGTAAACGGGTGATTCGCTCGTGGATCAGCATGGCTTCTTCCCGAGAGAGTGAAGTTCTTAGCGCCGCAATGCGCGCAGCCATTTCGGTATCTTCAATGACAGGCGAAACATATGGCGTTTGATTATACGCCGCGATGGTGGTAGGAAGGCTGCTGTTGTATGGCGAAGATTCGCCAGCCCAAGCAAGCACTGTCACTTCACCAGAACGAGCCACGATCTCCTCCAGCAAGTGTCCCAGTGCAGCATCCCGTTCTCCGTAGTGTGGCCTGATATCACTTTTGAAGATACCAATCAACGAGTACGCGACGTCTTCCTCCACCGTCGCATTACGTGTCGAAGCTAGTCGTAGCTTCTCTCGGACACTGAGATCATCAGGATCGAACGTGGTGATCGTTTCGCGAGCAACCCCAATCGCATTCGCAAGTTCCTGCATGATCTCAGGGGACTCTTTGTGATTCGAACGGGTGTCGCCGAGGTATGGCTTCCATTCGCAATCGTAGAATCGGATCACCTTCGATGCCAGAAGCTCCTGTGCTGTCCAAGCCCTTGTCATCCAGATACTGTCCGTGAGATTTCCGAGGACGGACGGAGATGGTACGTTTGCAAGAAGAGCGAGCGTGGCTGCGGAGGCCTCATACCACTTGTACATCATTGTGAGTGACTGGTTCAACACCGCGCTGATTGTCTTATCAATGCAGCACGTGTCGGACCATGCCCATCGATATCCGTCGTCACGAACCATCTCACAGAACTTTTGCAGCTTCTTGTTCAGTGGCGACGATTCCAGATTCCAGACCGAGGCGGCCAACTTGACATCCTGGTACGAAGGTTCCTTCCCCGCCCAAACATGCGAAAACGTCACATATTGGAAGTACTTTGCCACCACTCGCAGGATCCGTTCGTCGTCCAACTCCTGCGTCATAGACGAAACCAATTCTTTGAACTGCACCTCCGACTTGAATGTATGCATTCGCTCCGATCCATCGCATAGTCGACCATTCTTGACATCAACGAGGACGAGTGGACATATCTGTAAGACCTCACGAACAGCCCTTTCGACCGCGGTCTCCGACCGGGAAGGTGAAACATATTTTTCTGCTAGCTCTGTGCAACCGAGTCAACTCATGATCTTCAGGCTCGTCAGAATACACTTACGACGGATGTCTTGATCTCGAGATTCCTCGATGAGGGAAAGCATGCGGGTGAACGCATCCATTGCTTCATCATAGCGCTGCACATTATGCAATGCCGCGTGTCTTCTCTCGTATCCCCACGGACACGGTGGGTCTGCCTTGATTGCCTATATCGGTTGAATTGACGATCAAAGTTGGACACCAAGAAGAGTAGAGTCATACCTCATCTGCGTCCCTCAGCGCATCCTCCCACAATCCTAGTATTCCTCGGGCTTTACTTCGCTTGATAAGGAGGCCCGCGGTATTTGACGGATTGAGTGACAACGCAGCAGAATACCGTGTGATTGCTTCCTTTGGATTATTGGATTGCACTGCTGCATCACCAGTGCCCTCGAATGTCGCAAGACACCTTTGAATGAGATCTGACATCGAAAATTCAGTGCACGTTCATTTAAATTGGTCGGGACCAAGCGTACCTGGATTCCAATCTGTGGTCACCTCACTCATAAGGGCGTCCCCGCCGAGGGTTTCAATGATCACAGGAAGCAACCCTGCCACTTCAGTATGGCCCACAGCGTACATAGCTTTGTATAGCTGTAACTGAATTGCGAAGGCGAGTCGATCGAAGTCCCATCCAAATATCTTTCAAATAGAGTTGATGCGCTTAAGAGGAGAGGACATCAGAAAGAATGACCTACAAGCGAGATTGCTACTAGGTGAGGACCTTTTTGAAACGGAATGGCTTCTTGTGCATGTTTGAATAATTCTATGGCATGTTTGTTATCTCCTTCTCTCATCGACATGGTTCCAAATAGGAAGAGCATCTGAGCCTGTAAGACTCATTGTCAACTTTGCTCGGATTTTTCAATCTCACCGGGTACGTACCCTGACAGTGATAAATAGTGACGGGTCATCCACGATATCAATCAAGTCATCTACACGCGAAATAGCATCGCGGTATTTTCCGCATTCGAACAAGACGATAGCCTGAGCAAAAAACAAATAATCAGTACAAGGGGCGACGAGCATGATTGGCACATACCTTGATCAACAAGAGCAATTTACTTTCAGGGGCGGGAATGCCGTCACCAAACACGAGGTCAAATACACGCATCACCAACTCGTGATCTCCATTGCCGACCCGGCTCATCGCATTCGCAATATGACCAATCACCGATGCCTGAATTTTGATACACTTGCGTGCGATAGTCAGCATGAACATCGGACAAACAGATCACCCAGTATTACCTTTTTGGCATCGTCGACGGCCGTGTCCCACTGCTTCGAACGTGTCCGCACGAGAGCGCGCTGAGCAAGTGCGCGTGCATGGTGAAAATCATTCGAGGGATGTATAATTTCTTCAGTTAGGAGCTCTTCGACATGAGTCAGGTTACCCTCTGTCCATGATTTGAATGCCGCATCACTGATATACATGAAAGGTAACTGTGAATCTATGAATGCGAACAACAGAGTTAGCATGAACAAAAAAAGTGGTGTGTCAACACACTCACGATCAAAGGAACCAAAAACAGAGAGTGTGAGAGAACAATGACCTGTTAGATCCAACGACTTCGTCAACTGTGACCACTTACGTTTACTGTGAAGTACGAAACCGGAAGGATATTACGCAGCCTCCGGAATGTGATGTTCCCATTGTTCTCGCCAGTTGCAATGAATTCGTCATTAGACGAGAGCGCGATGGACCAGAGCCAGCTTGCGTGCTTGATAACAGTCCCGATTTGCTTGTGCGTAGAGGCGTCCCAAAAAGACAGAGATTCGTTCCCAGAGATGACGATGAACTTTTGGTTGCGCGCTAGGACAATAGAGGCAGGAGCTCCCGTTCCAGGAAAAGTCCATTTACTGAGCAGCGTTCCCGAAGACGTATCGAAACACTTGGCTTCGCCATACGAGACGGCAAACAGTTGACGACCATCAGCCGACCAAGTGAGCGGCGGCGACGCGCACAGCGGTGAGCGAAATGGGATGTCCAACAATAGCTGACCATCATCGCTGCTGTATATACGGATCGACTTGGTGTCGGGCTCTTTGGACGTGGCCATCGCTATGCGGTCGCCATTTGGAGAGAATCGTACCACCACTACTATACCGTCGTGCTGCAGCGGCCCGACAAGCCGTTTCCCCGTCGTCATGCTGTAAATGAACGCGAGCTTGTCGTACCCCCCTGTAGCAAACTTGGTCGAATCAGGGGAGACGTCAACTGAGAATACTGTGTCGGTGTGATCGTCAGTTTCCAGCACCTTTTTGCTGGTCTGCACATCCCACACGCAGGCATGCGCCTTTCCACTCCTGCCCTTCGAAAACCGAAGTCCGCACACCAACCGTTTGCTATCTGGGGAGAGTGCCACGGAATAGATCTCGGTTTCCGCTCCCGTCTGAATGGCTTCCCCGACCTCATGTCCATCATCGACTCGCCACCGTCGAAGGAATCCTTCATCACCACCGCTGAATGCCTGCTTGCCATCCTCTGTGAAGGCGACCGAGTTAACTGGACATGGACTGTTGATTTCAATTATTTCCGAGCTGTCTGACATTTGGTGTGCGGTCGTTACTAGCAATTAGCAGCCCGGGTCCGGTACCCCCAGCGATGGGACGCACCTTTTCCCGTAGACTGCATGTCCGTCCACAACACACAGCTTCAGGCAGGACTGCAGGACAGTAGGAGCGGGGCGCAGGGTTAGCAAGAGGCAAAAGACGCTGGTTTCCTCGCCACATATTCTGGATCAGTTCCGAACACAGACTCCGAGTCGGACTCTGTGCTTGAGTTGTGCTTGAGCCTCACTATGACATCTTTACGTACCTTGCGTCCCTGCCAGTGGCTCCGACGGCCAGGCTTGGAAGACAATGTGAATTACAAGATTCAGTAACGGTACTTACATGATGTGACTAACAAAATGCGCGCAAGACAGACTCATCGCGCTTATTGTTTGGGGGTTTGGAACGCGATGCAAAGTTGCTACGACTTCTTACTACCACTGGTTCTGAGAGCTCAGCGTCGTTTGTGACCCTAAATTTCCTTTTTCGCCGACCTGTCACGGTCCTTCAATCACGCCTCGCCTGCGAAAGTGCTGCCAAACGGTAACGTAACATCATATCTGTCCTCCTGATGGGCCCGACCTGAACTGGCAGAAGCGGGACGTCCGTTGCGTCCAGCCTTGGCAGATATTATCCGAATTGTTCAAGCTTCACCTCGAACGAAGCCGTCAATACTAGCTGAGTCGATTCAGCCAATAAAAAATTGCAACCCTTCTATCTCTAAACCATCATCCACTCCATATTACTATCACGACCATTCACCCATCACTGTGCCTTTTTCTCCCCCTCCGTGACAGCCACCAACCTCGCCTCCTCCCTCCTCCTCGCCTCCCTTCGCTCCCGTCCACGCGTGATCAACGGCTTCGGCTCCAAATCCGCAAACAGGTATTTACATGCCTTTTCAATCACCCAACACCCCGCGAAATCCGCAACCATGACGCTCGTCAACTTGATTTTGAACTGTCCCAATCATCGCATCAGTCTGAATCGATCTCGGGCAAGAGCAAGACGTACCGCAGTGTCCATCTCGACGATCTGAAGCCACCGATTCAAATCGGGGAAAAAGTCGGTCGCACCCGAGAACGCGACCGCACTCGCCCCGACCAGGCCCCAAAACAATTTCGAGTTTTCACGGATACCTTCCCGGAAAGGTCGGCCCTGGAAATTGATCGCAAACGTGGAAACTTGTTGTGAGAGTCCCAGGAGATAAATGGCCGTGTTCAAGAGACTCGGTTCGAATTTGGCCTCGAGGTCGATGACGCCCGGTCTGTGGGAACAGGAAGGGACTGATAAGACATGACGTTGGGAGGGAATGATGGAGTGACTCACGGTTCGTAAAAGTGTGCCAAGTTCGTGATGTACACCAGGGACACGATGTGTAACGCAAACTGAATCAGGACAGACAACAACACATAGAGATTGAAAATATTGCCCAGTGGTCGTTCGCGCGAAAGCTTCGCGACGGGCTATACAACGCAACCCACGTCAGCAAGAGGTCACAAAAAGGGCGTTTACACCGTACCTGTGCGCGCGAGATGCACAAGAAACAGACCGACATCAACATCCCGCTCACAGTCACCTGATAATCACCAAACTTGATGCCGTCTAGATACTGCACGCTCAAGCTGTATGCGGTGATGAGACAGTTCAGTGCCAAGATCTTGTACATCTGGATCGTTGCGACCAGCGTGCAGCGACCTTGCCGAATGATGTGGGTAACTAGATGACGGATTTGAGTCGACGCATAGTAGGATTGGAAGAGACTTACTAGCCGCGACATGCGAAAGCTTGGAAGTGAACGGAGCGGCACACGATGCGTCTCCTAGCTTGATCTGAGGAACATCTTCGTCTCCCTCCATATTGGACAGCGCATCCGTGATTGAAGCCAAGTCAAACTACACCACATCGATCAGCAAACGTTCCACCGAAGCCTCATCAAATAACCAACCTTCTCCATCGGATTCCTCTGCCTCGCAACCTGCAAATTGGCCGCAGCCTTCTTCTGCGCCTCGACAACATCCGGGTACAAGTGAGCGATCGCAGGTGGTACAGGTGGAGGAGGTTGTCCAAAGCGTGCAGAGATCTTCAGTTGACTCTCGTACACTTTCTTGATCCGTTCCATCTTTTGGTGCTCGGCAATTTTTTGTAGGTCCTCGGGAGTGCCATCCAACAGTGCAACACCTATGTCGGCCTGTTTGAGCGCACCGACATCGTTCGTACCATCGCCAGCCATCAAGGTGACATATCCCAGGGTCTTCAAGCTGGTCAGGATGAATTCTTTCTGCAAGGGAGAAACACGAGCGTAGACCCAGGTGTTTTGCACGAGGTCATTCCAGCTAGGTAAGGACTGGAACTGTTTCATGGCAGTACCCGTAATACAGATATCATATTCGTCAAAGAGTGATTTGTCAAGGGGCTTGGAAGGGTCAACTGGAATGATCTTGCTCTCGTCCACAGTGCGCCAGCAAAGGTCTACAATGAAATGAAGTGATTATGAATGCCGAATCGTGTCGAAGACACCAATCAACATACCAGCTTCGTGAGCAGGGTTCTCCTTCAAGTCCAAGATCAGCGCATCCCTATCGACAATTTCTACATCACGTGCGACATGTACTGCCGTCAATGGATTATCTCCTGTGATCATGATGCACTGAACCGCAGCTTAGTATGTCAACCGTGCCTAATGGATATCCGATAATACATACACGATGGGACGAGTCGGCCAACATTTTGAGGGTCTCAATGGCGTCCGATTTCAACGGGCAATGGAAAACGAGGAATCCAGCAAACGTGAGGCTACTCTCGACTTCCTCTCGGTGAAGTTTATTTATCTTCAAAATGACACATTAAGACCCAAAAACGAAAGGCGCTTAGATATGGATCATACCTTGTCGATAGACATCGAATCCATCTCCTTCGTACCGAGGGCAAGTACACGGCTACCCCGTCTCGTATACCACTTGAATGTCTCATCATACCATTCGGGTACGTGCGCGAGCATATATTTGATCGTCTCAGGGGCACCTTTAACAGCCACGATAGCCTTGCCTGAAGGAAGGGTGGAAACGGTTGACATGCGCTTGAGGGCAGAAGAGAACTGGAAGCGACGGCGAATGTAAATTCGTGATGCATTAGGAGCCTTGCCGGAAGCGGGAGCAACCGAATCGCCTGTCAACCACAGGTCAGATCCAATGTGTACACAGGCTCAGAGACAAACCTTGGGAAATTTGCCACTCAAGCGCTTCAAGAGTCGTTTTTTCCATGGGGTCGCCGACGATAACACCATCATCCAAACGAACCAAAGCATGCGCCGCAGCGAGACAGAGCACCGTCTGCTTCCCAGAGTCTTTCACATTAATAAGGCTCAACTTGTCAAAGTCACTACCGATCGGGTGAGTGGGGTACACGAACAAGCACGAAGAGCCTTACTCGATGCCCGCAACACCCTCAAGAACTAGATTCTCTGCGGTAATTGTACCTGTCTTGTCGAAGCAGCAGACATCAACCCTTCCAGCGAAAGGAATGCGGAATGGTTCGGTGCAGAAGATGGCTATTGGCTTGTTTAGGACGGTTCGTTTTTAATGGAATTGACATACCAAACTTCGAGAGTGCTACAAGCGAAGCATTGACAGCAAGCGAAAGTTCCATCGGTAACTCTGGTGGCACAACACTGGTAATGATAAGGACACAGTCGAGCAATAGCTTGGACTTCTTGAGGTCTCTCTCGATACCTATTCAACCAAAGTATGAGCATCAACACCGAATCGTAGATCAAATTATGATGCACCTTTTACCCAAACATACCAGCTTGCAGCGATTGCAAAGATAAGCAAGAACCCGATAAACAAGAAGGACTCCAGATTATTAGCAGAAACTCGCTCGGTAGAGAAGATCATCGTCCGGACCAGTTGCCCTTGTGCCGTGCCAAAGCCAGTGCGCAATACGACCCCGAGACATCCACCATCTGGAGTCCCTGCCGACATCTGTCCTTGGCCTAGAAACAACATAAGAATCAAGCATAGAAGTCAAGCCTAGAGGTACTAACTTGTGGGGCTCGCTTGCAGTACTTTAGTCCCGCTAAACAAGACCTCGTTCTTGTGCACACCGTCGACATCGATCATGTCCGAGGTATCCAAAAGCTGGATAGACTCCTTGAGAAGTGGTGTCGATTCACCAGATAGCATGGCTTCGTTGACAATACATGTACCATGAACCAAGAGGATGTCGGCAGGGACAATAGTTTCTGATTGTAAACGAGCTGGACGAATGGCTGTTAGGTACCAAACGCAAAAAATTGACGTAGCACACTCACCAACCGAAACTACGTCCCCGGGAAGCAGCTCATCGGTCTGCAAAGTCCTCCACTTGGAATCGCGAAGACACTGAATGGGATACGGTGCGACTGACATGGTTCTAAACTCGGTCAATGTTTTTAGCCGCTGTACAAAGTCTATAAGCCCAGACGAGGAAGCGCAACTCGGTCGACGTACCTGCCAGACTACGGTACACTCGAACATGACAAGCATGAATAGCGTGAAAATACTGTAGTACCAGTACTCATCCAAGCACCACAGCGCTACACAAAATACCTGAAAGACAAAGAAAGGCGCAGTTGCATGTTCACCAAAGAGTTCGGCGAAAGAGGGGATCGGGATGTTGAATTCGTTCTTTCCATACAAGGATTGCAGTGGGTCTATTTGCTTCGTCGCGAGACCGGGAGGTGCGAGGAAGTCCGAGAGCGGGGGACGGCTAGTGCATGGATATGGAAGGCGGGTGAACACGATGGGCGACGACTTTGCGACGACATATGTATCTCGTTGGTAGTTGAAAGTGTATGACATCGGCTCAGAAGGGACCCTCTTGACCAGTGGTACGATTTCACCCTGGCCGCGATGTTGATGAGGAACGAGACGAATGCAATCGGCGTCTTCAACCGAGGAGGCCTTGAGATGACAGACGACGCATATGGTCAGCAAATGTGCAGCGTACGCGAGGGAGGGCCATACCGTGCGCGTGGTTATCCAAGCCTTTGCACCGGCGCTCCAACGTGTTACCAGGAAGCTGAGAGCATGACCTGCGCCAAGTGAGACGCAAGCGAGAAAAGTCCACTCCTCGCTCTTTATCCAGTCATCATACCGTACGTAGTATGCATATGCAAGTAATGGATAGAGCGAAAGAAATGGGAGAGTGTAGATGTGTGTGTACCACGGGAGGGCGATATGTAAACTCGCCCGAGCAATTTCGGGCGACTCTACGTGAATAGACACCCTGGTAGAGAAGAGGTCAATGAAAAAACGGCATGTACTATGGAGAACGATGGCCTACATGTCGTGTCGTGTCGTGTCCTGGCACGAGTGTCGCTGTGCGACAACACCACGAATGAATACCTGGTGAAAAAGAAACCCAAGCTTGGGATCAATGAATGTCGCTGCGGTGAGTGTTCCGCTCCGTTCGACGCAGACGACGTGGACTTGGGAAAAGACGGCTTTGGACTTACGCAACCGGGAATTTCGGGTAGGTGTCAGGCTTGCTTAGTCATCACACAACGGAACGAGCCAGTCATTATTCTCGGCGATGAAATTGTTCGACGGAGGCGTTAAAGCTATGCGCCGCATCGGTAGAAAAGGAGAATGTACGCTGTACAAATACGCAAAGCAACAACTCGAGATCAGAGCGGTAATATCAGACCGAAATGATGAGCATTGGTCACGGATGTATCCACAGCTGTACCTCGTCCTCACTGCCGGTGCTATCTGTACCGCAAGGAG